>JBBPLG010000028.1:0-97008 GCA_038089695.1 Xanthoconium separans | reverse complement strand
CCGCCCCCACCCCCCTCTGGATCACAAGGTCCAAATCCATCCAGCATCACCAGCGCCAACTACTTTTTTGGCTTCGTTATCACCTTCATCGTCCTCCTTCTCCTCTTCGTCGGGTGCGGCATAGGCTCATGGCGGCGGTTCCGAATCATCGGCACCGCCTGGGACGAACGATTACAATCCATCAACGGGAGCCCGTTTGCAGCCCGAAAACGCGGTCGTCGGCGACTCATACGACCCACCTTCTCAGAGTTGTGGACCCACACTCTGGCGGTGACCCATCTCGCGGTGCCGCTCGGTGCATCCACCAAGGCCAAGTGGGAGGGCGTACAGGTCAGTCCGTTTCTGGGTCGCCAAACGTTGGCTTTGACGTTGATCGTCCTTGGAACGCTCGTTGTAGCCAATCTCTGCTGCGTTTGTCTGGTCTCGGTCGACGTTGGCCCTGTGGGCACGCAGATTGAACACACAGACGGCCCCACAGACATTTCCGACGCCAGCGCGGGGAGACGCCGGTTCGGTCGTCGCGACGCTGCGGTCATACGTTATCCCTCGACGCCCGTTGTGCAATAACCCACCGAAACCACCACCCGTCCCACGGCCGCCCCCAGAGTCGGTCCAAGTCGCGGTCATCATCGCCATGCCATCCATGGCTTCGCGTTCCCTCGCAGTCGGACGAAAGTGGGTGGGCCATCCGGACGTGGGGGAGTACCAGATTGGCGTCGTGCGGATACCTTGGCCGAGCGGTGAGGGACCTTGAAGCCTGGTGCATCGGTTCCTCTTTCTCTCCTTTATCGTAGTTACACTAGTTGCTGTGGCTGGAGGGGTGGCAAGTGTGCTTCATCTTATTCCCCTGCACATTCCTATTCCCGACACTTTCAATGTACGGTCTTACTGCTTCCTTTATACTGTCGTGTAATGTAGGCAGACCACAACCAGTCGACGATATCCAGCAGTGATTGTGAGCATGTACGACACAAACGTAATTCATAACTGGATATTAGAGCACTGCTCAATCAATAAGGTACTTGCGTTTAAAGAAGGCCCTGAGATGGAAAATCTGCCATACACCCAAGCCCACGAGAGACGCGAGCGTGAACCAGGCAAAGCTTTGCACGCGATGGTTCGTCGAGACTGGAAACGCGTCAGCAAGGCCATGCGTGCATGCGGGAAAGGACGTACGGTTGGTATCGGCGAATTTCTCTTCCCGTTTCTTGAGATAGTTGAGCTCGTCTACGATCTCTTTGACGACGCCTTCCAGCTTGCGCATCTCTGTCTCGAGTCCAGAGAGAGATTCTTGATTGGCAATGGCGCTGGGAAAGCGGGTGAACGGTGAGCGTAAAGAGGGCGTAAAGAGACGTACTTGTAGTCAACTGCATCCGCTCCAATATCCACGTCGAGATCGATCGTGCGCGTCATATTCCGCTCCATTTCCGCCTTGAACTCTGTGTCCGTGTGTCAACCGACGGCTCCACCAGTGCAAAGACGGACGACCGGACCTGTTGCCAAATAATTTTTGAAACACACGCCCACCTCGCCCTCGGCGTGTGCAGTGACGGCGAGACGCGTCTCGCCCTTGATGTCCTTCTTAGAGAGGTAGATGTTTCGTTGGGGGGTGGAGTCGATGATTTCAATGTCGATGCGCTGGTTGGGGCCGGGGTTGACGTTGGCGGTGACAATAACGAGGGCGTGTGTATGTGCTGCGTTCCATATGCATTTTTCGATTGGGATTTTGGCTGGGGGGAGGGAGAACTTGATGGCGGTAGAGAAAGGCAGGAGAAGAAGAAGCAGGAGGAAGAGGGACATGGGTGGTGGATGTGAGGGCATGGCGGTAACTACCAACAAACTAACACTGTGACAGCAACGTCACTCTACTCGTCTGGTAAACAAATTTGAAACCAAAGGTGCAGGTTTCATTGAGGTCGTGTCCCGACCCCTCTGCCAATCAGATTTTGAATTCTGGCTACGTTTTTGTTGCCGCTTTTCGCACCGCACACTGATTCGTCGGGTCAGCGAGGTCCTCAAGCTATGGTCTCTTTGCCATGATTCTAGTAGCCAATACGAGTGGGAACTCAGAGGCATCGTCGGAAAGACAAGCAAGCCGTGATTACAACACGGTGTGCCATGCGCTGTTCAGGGCCCCTCTCCCCAGGGAGCACGCATGTCGGCCGTCCCGAGGTCAGGGCTTGTTCTCTTTTTTTTTTTTGGTCTTACATGACATTCTAGACAGCCAACCAAAGCAATCTACGATCTACGATGGCTCAAGATGTGGCGTTTATTCCACACAACGGGCCGAGCAGCTACGATCATCTGCACCCACAGCGCAAGGGATAGCAAATAGATAACAATTCTCGCTGAATCTTACCTCGGAGCCTCGGGAACACATCGAGGTGAGACTGCAGGATGTGGTGAGTAGCAGTGGCATGAGACTCTGGCGTGAGCACCGATCATCGAGTCAACTTTAATCATAGACTTTTTTTTGCTCCACGGTCCAGGCTTTGATCGGCGAGATACAGTGAGATACCTGGTATTTTTCTTTAGGTATCGACTACGCCGCTACAGCAACAAACTTGCAGTGGAAAGCAGGCACAGACTCTTGGGTAGATTCTGGAACAAACCTGGCACCAGGGTCAGCGTGAGATTCCAGACCAGCTCCGAGGACCACTTACCGTGGCTTGATGACCGTCCACCGCATGGGTTCGGCGAACAATAGAAAACAAGAACGGAAATAGAGCATCCCTGCTGATCACGGAAGGACTCATAATCTGAACGCTTTGATGTGACTGTTATACATGCACGGATACATACAACATTGTAGACTAGTACTCCAGTAACCCGAATTCCCTTGTGCATCCAGTACACGTCAAGACGAAGAAACAACGAAAGCATTGAAATTGTATGAAGACGGCGATGGATCGAATGTGAAATTTTTGGGACAAAGCTCGATGACGATTTGATCGTTCCTTTGTAGCACTGCTCTCATAAATCCGCCAGCGTCTATAGGAAACGATAGGGGTGTCACCCCGGTCCCCACATCGAATGTCTCTGAATTGGAAGAGGACGTGGAAAGCGTCACGGTCGCGGGAGAGGCCGCGAAAACAACTACCCAGATTTTGTCCGCTGTCTGCAATGGTTGGCGAGAACTCAATTACCAAAGGCACCATTGTTTCGGTAAGAGTAACTTACGATCTGATAGTTTGAAGGCCGTCCGACCGCATCGGGTGCGGTAGCGGAGGCTGGATGGGGACGAGACCACATAAAGATCTGGTCTTTTGAGATTGTCGGGTATGCTCCCGTCTTGAACGCGGTTGCGTAGTATGAGGTCATGTTGAGCCAGCCTTGTCGACGTAAGACGGTGCTGAGACAAATTAGACAGCAAGGCTCACTAGTATGATCAAACCCGTTCACCCAAGCTTGGCTGTTCGGTTGCGCACCCTCGATGGGACCAATGTAGTGAGATTCTCCGAAATCGTTCCAAGAGACGATCTGAGCAATATCAATCTGGTCGCGGATTCTGATCAGAGATTCCCAGCGTTTCACATATAAATGTTCGTCGCTCAGGTATATCCACTAAACTCAGGAGATTAGGATTTATCCAAGCACCGCCGGGAGAGATAACTCACGTTCTTATTGTAGGTCTGTGGGCTATAGTGTGTAAAGAACCAGGGGGAGACTGCGGCCATGTATGATACGTCACCCATAGGACTCAAGGCATTGATATACTCTTCGTCGGGTGTCGTAGCCCCAACATAAGCTTCAAGTGAACCAAGCGCCGAACTTGCAAGGTCTGGTACCGACTTTGCCGTGAGTTGCGTAGGCCATCCAGAGTTCCACTGAAATGAAAACGTGAGATGATTTGAATACCATGACGGATCCATCACACGTACATTGAACATGCCATTGATCACCCCACTGAAACTTTGGAATGCAGACGAGTCCACAAAAAAGGAGGGGACAAAGTAAACAGCATTCTTGCCCGACAGTTGCTGTAAAAATTGCGTCGACCATCCCGATTGAACTGAATGTTGACCAAATTGGCAAGATTCTCCGGAGAACGTCGAGGCCAAAACACGACCATTGTGGATCAACTGGTTGGGATGTGAGCCGTATGTCGTTATGTAATCGCGGAGTGCAGCGGCGTCACTGGGACTGCTACAAGGGAGGGATCTAGCGGTACTAGACATGAGGACACGAGTGTTGTGAGCAACGGACGGCGCACGTCATATCGAACGACAAGAAGAGTTTAAATCCCGTTCCCGATTGCAGTGCGGCTTGGAACCTAACAGAGCATCAGCAAGGGTTGGCAATGGACCATAGGCTACCCACGCGTTTGCCACCTGTCGAGGTTGCCAGGAATCCCTTCCTACGTTGAGCGCGAAGCCGTCGATGCCACTGTCATGGGCAAGGAGAATATCGGACAACCAGTTTTGCAGAGTGTAGGGATAGGCGTTTCCGACCATGAAATGAGCCACCACATATTTCGTCGAATCTCTTTTAGTTGGTAGTGACATCGACATAGACCGGTAACCTATCGGGCCGGATATGCCGAGATCAGCGACAAAAAGCAAAGCCACCAGGGCAAAGACGAGAAGCATCTCAAGTTAAACGAGTGGTAGAAGGAGCGACAGCGAGTCTTGCGCGGCAAAACTGGAAGAACGGAACCGACTTGGGAGCGACAGGTGTCCTTGACAATTGGGTGCATTGTCTTATATCCTCAGCTTAGAGACTCACATTAATTGTGTCCGTTTCGAGACCGTCCATTATGCGGCCGTTCGTCGTCGTTCGCACGGGGCAACAGCTCAACAAAGTGATCAGGGGAAATGAACAAGTAAATAGGCCCGCTCGCAAGTGAGAGTGAGAATGACAGCCTGAGCGTGTTGCCTCATGGCAACCATGTACACAAAAAGGGCAACATGGACCACAACACGGCGATCAACACCACTAGGTACTACACATGCGTTCTCCGCTACAATGACAATCGTGCTGGACAAAAAGAATCTGGACCACCTACGTATGCGGCGTCTTGATTCAACACATACGGAGGATTACCCCGCGTAAGGAATGGCCTCAGGAACTTGTCGGGCAGTGGGGGAAATGCCTTGAATAACGTACCCCTAGTATCTGGATCTCAGGGCGAATGTCAGGAACAATAAGACTGTCAAAATTCAGCAAGCTGATCCAGACGTAGTTTTGAACCTTAGAATCGATCCTGGAAGTACTGCTCATATTTGTTGCACTCCTTCAAATGAGGCGTCATCCAGCCCCTCAGGCCTCAGGGTTGGGTGGGCAACTAACTGATCGACGAAAGCTGAGATTCCCACGAAGCTCATGTCTGAAGGCGGAAAGTAGTGATTATTATGCGGAGATTATCATGCACCCGTTACTCTACAACATCTGACATGCTCACCGATCGGACAGTATACATGCCATGCACCTTTTGAGGACCCCATACCTTGGTCTTGTATGCGTCAGGAAGATTCCAGCGGTCCATTCATGAGACAAGATGCGACGAAAAGAAACGGGTGAGCAATTGCATAAAGATGGATATGAGGTGATTAGAATACACAAGTACTTATGCGCATTGAAAACATGGACATCAGTGCTAGCAAGCTGGGGGATGGGAATGTATGAGGCATCTGAATAACCAAGCGTGAACAACAACATACTGGAGAGGGATGCGTGGAACCGAGTAATCTCGGAATAACATTAGATGGGACTATTAAACAAATTCAATCATACGGTTTCATCGCTTCTTCGAGAGCCTCAACATCCATATCAAGCGACACATCGAATGATGAGTCGGCGTCCTGACACTTTCGTGCCGCTATCTCGGTGACTGGAGCTTTTCGAGCAGCGCTACGAAGAGGCACTTGCGAAGTGGATGTCGTGGGCTTTGACCCGCTTCCATTTTTATTCATCGTCCTTCCTGCGTTGGCGAGCAACGGTGGCTTGAACCGCGGAACCGTCACGCCCTTTGGGCCTTGAGTTGAGTTATACTGAGAAGGCTGGAGTTGTGGTGCACGACGCATGCCCAGTGGCGGAGGACGCGCATGCTGAGTAGTCGACGCTGGCTGATGGATTGGCTGTGGAGGGTGTGGGTTCGGTTTGTGAGTTGGGGCGCGGATTTTTGGTGGGGGTTCCGGTTTGTAAAACGACACGTCCATTCCCGTGTCGCTGTCCCCGTCATCCAATTCCACGCACATGGTGGTATCTGCGCGAGAGCTCGAACCGGGTATATGCTTGTCCCACTCGGTATCTGTTTCTGTAAGATCGACGACATCGTGCATCGTGCTGTCGCCGTCATTAGCCGGGGGGTTCAGAAAAGAAGCTCTGCAAGCAGAGGGGTGATTTGGCACACCGGGGGATTGCCGATAGGAAGGACGGTGCTTAAGGTCGCAGTTCTGACTTAGGCTCGGAAGTGAAGTTGGAGTAGACTTTCCGGAAGTAATACTGCTGCTAGATGTGCTCGACCTGCCTGTCACTGCTAATGCGTGTCCACGAGTCTGGGCTGAGGTGGAGGTGCTCGGGGTGTTGACCGGTGTCGTCACTGACGAGTTGGCTGGGCAGATTGCGGACGCGCTGGATGTTTTGGCGAGAAGGCGCGCGCTTGAATTATTTACGTTCACGAGGCTCGAGCGATTGTCAATGACAGGCCACGGTACAGAGTGCTGTCGCTTTTCTTTTTCCTTTTGCCAAACGACTCGTTCTTTCAACTTCGAGTTCTCGTTGACCAGTCTGGTTGTCCGTTTGAGAAGCTGCATGAAATCCTGTGCTTCTGGCTCGTCGTCCCGAGATGTGTAGTTTTGAACTGAAGGAGAAGGGTTTGAGATTGTGGAGTGGGACGATGAGCGTGGTCTCGCATAGCGACGGGATGGCTGGTTTGCGGATGAGGCGGATGATGCCAGGGGATGTCGCTGTGCAGAGGATAAGATGTTTGTGCGGCTCGACACGGATGTGTCCAAGGACGAAGAGGAGCTGGAATGCCACGCTGATGTGGAAGCAGAGAGTGGGTATGTCCGAGACGTCGGCTCATGTATGGGTGTGGATGGTCTGGCTGGACGATGGGGTCAGAATTGACGCGTCTGGACGTGTTAAATGGGCCTACTTCTCCTGTCGCGCTCTGCCTCCCTCATGAGTGCCTGCAACGCGGGTATTGGGCTCTGAGACGGGACCCATTGCACGCCACCTGGGTCTTGCTGTGGGCTGTCCATCAATGACCTGTAATTTTGTATGTAAATAAACAAATTTGATCTTTTTCCGTTAATACCTGACCCTAACCCTGCCAAGAGAAAAAAATAATTATTTTGTTCCGTTATTTAGGCCCTCTCACTTGCACCCCCTCCCTCCCTTGATGTTCCATGGCCACCCTCGTCCGCGCCCGCCAGCACGACGACGACGCTATACAGAATCGCATTCCATCCCCGTTCCCAGTTCAACAGCTTCTCGACATCCAGGCAGGCGACCTCGACGACCTTGCCGTCGGCCATGATGACACTACCGCTGCACGCGCAAGTTCAATATTCCTTGATAGCTTGTCCGTCTTATTCTTACCCTTCCTGCTAGGTTGCACAATGTCGGGACGACATCCAGGCATCCGTGTCCGCCGTTCATCACTCGTGTTTGATGACTCTCACCAACATCCTTTCTTCCTCCTCGCCCATCGCTCTGCATGCAGACAGCCCTGATCACGACATTCCCCTCGCCCAGGTACTCGCAGAATCTCCGCTCTCTTGCCTTGTCCATGCCCTCCGTGCCCGCTACGGCCATCCTCACCCCGATCATCCCCCCTCAGAGGCCGCCCTTCTCTCCCAGCTACGCGATCTCGTAGATGCACTCGCACCGTCGCTTGGAAGACCAGATGCTCATCTCTCTCAGGCCATCGTCGCACTTCTCGTCGACCTCGAACAGCTTCCTGCTTCCCTTGCACTGACTTCGGCGCAACTCGTTTCCCCATCCGACGGCCATTCTCAACATGCCGGTCCATTTCCCGCCTCCCCCTATGCCACTATTGCTTCTCTTCAGCGACAGCTGTCCTCCTTGCAACCCTCCGTTGCGTCTACTTATTCCGGATCCAAACCTACTCCTGCCGAGACCGTCCAGACAGCTCTTCTGTGGGCGCGCATTGATGAACAACTCGAGACTGTCGTATCCCTCTGCAGAACACGCACGTCCTCACTTGCGCAGCATGATGTTACGGAACCAACCCCATCCGGTCTCGTAATCCTCCCTTCGGTATCCCACGACTCAAACAACAACGCTCTCCGCCATTCTGTTGACGATGCTCTTCCCCCAGACTATGATTCCCATTGGCATCACTATTCGAATGAGCGTCCCCCTTCATACATCGCCGATGAAAAGCCGACCAATGAAAACTGTCTGGTTGAGCAATATCCTCAAGAAAAGGTCTCTTCTCGCGCGTCCACCTCGACCTTTCCAGAAGACACAGGAATGGCGATAGAATATCATTCTGTATCTTCCAATTCCCTCGATCTTGACGCGATCACCCACGCCATCGAGAGGCTGTATGTTGTTGCACCGCAACTAGCAAATCAGCGTGTAGAACTACGCAGGGAAAAGCTCATGCAAATGGAGAAGGCAAGGCAAGGCAAGGGTAAAGTACATGCCCTCGCAGACATTGCTGATCCAGAGCTCGACAAGATGCTCGACTTGCTGGGTCGTGCATCCGCGAGGGAAATTCCGGACCAGAGTGTAGTCATTGATCCACACCGCACAGCGCGTGAAATGGGTGCAGCTGATATCGAAGAACAGGTATGCATTCTTTTCCTGGTGACTCGCGATCCTCTGAGAGAAATTTGTTTAGCGCAGGAAATATTTAGAACACTTAGTTCACCGTACGTCTGCTGGGAGATTGCACAGCCAAGATGCGGTCCCATCACATCGCCCATCACCTTCAAGCACAGGCGGTTCAGTACGGGACGAGGATCATAGTTCGGAGGTACAGCTCGAGGGCAGAAGCTCTCGCGATGAGAAACGCGCATCTTACCCCTCCACACCGAAATTCGGCTCAACACTCGAACCACCATCGGATAGGTCACGGAACAGGAGCCTTTCCGCTCCTCATCTCGCCTGGTTACGGCCCAGGGACAAGTCGGGGAACAGCAATGGATCGAAAGAAGGTTTAACCAGGACTCTCTCTTCAGACCCGAAGAATTCCCCGCCCTCTACAACCTCCAAGTCTGCTCGAAGCTTTTCGGGAAGATTACGTGTCGTGAGCAAGAGCCGACCTTCATCTGCTGGCGGAGAAGACACCAGTCATGGTACGTGTTTCCTGTATAGTTTTTGTAGGAGACGTCTCAGAACATGTGTCGAGTAGGTGCACTTGATATCACATATGTGGCTGAGCATCACGAGACGCTTAAACACGTCCTCGTCTTCGTTGCTTGCGCGTCGGCTTCGGGTTCATTACCTGGCGGAGTGCTTTTGGCGGAGGTGCTTCCCAGTACCTCCAGTGGTACACATGGAGATTGTCTGTTTCTCAGGCTTGGAGGTACGCCATCTCCACCCCTCGCCCTTCCAGTGCCTGTGGTTCCGGGCTCCAAGACAGTCTTAAGTCGGAGCAGTCACTGGGAGATCAAGGCGAATTGCTACCAAAGTGGTGTCCTGCCAAAGGAAAACGAGGACACAGCCCTACTTCCAGCTTCTGAATTGACCTCGCTCTCCCCGTCGTCGTATGCGTGTTCGTCATGTTCTCTTCCTCTCGTCGCCGCCCCTCCTATGCGGTATCGTGATTTGCCATCGGAGCACTGGGAGGAACTTATTGATGCGTGGATGTGTCATCCTGAAGGGCAGACCCTTGCGAAGACTGGGCTGCATGGAGATGACGGGAGTGGGAAGTCGAATGGCTTTGGGTTCTGGCCAACACGGGATGAAGCTTTGGTGGGAGGAAGTTATGTATTGTTCGATGCACAAGCGATTGCTAGTGGAAACATCAAATGTGTAGGGGTTCGCGAGGTGAGTGTCTGCTCCACTGTTTTTCTGCCGTCATGGGCTGCATCTCCATTGCGGACGCTTAAGAAGACCATCGTCGCGCATTTACCGACGTGCGTGTTTCCACTGCTCGAAGCCCTCGCTGGTTTCGGGGCGGTGGGACGCGCAATTGGTCGATACAACACGTCCAAGAGTAATTTTGTGTCTCTTAAACAACCCTCTTTATCAAGGATCGTATGTTGGGGGCTACACAAGAGATCACATTGATTGTTTTTTTTTTTCGTTTGCAGCTTGCTAACACGGTCACTTTTTTTTTTATAGCGAAGTGGACATACTCGCTTGGCACGTTGTCTATGTGGTGCTACCGTGGGGAGGCAGCACGACCGAAGACAGGAGGGTAGCTCGGTTTCACGGATGTTTCGGTTGTTCAAGTATACTATTCGGCCCATCAGCACCACGTCGCAGTGAGTGGTCTCGTACTGAGCAAATTGATTCGATCTGAGCTCGCGAACAGAGTACCAAAAATTCCGATGAGCGCTTTTGTATTGCACGACTTGCTAGAGTATGTTTACGCCCACGCAACGTATCGCTTTGTGCTGTCGGATGAGGAAGACGAGAAACCGAGACTTTTGGTGGGCTGGCATAGAATAGCTTCTAGATTCCAACGACTCACCCGCCATGGCATAGATTTGGTTGTTCAAGCCTCGGATACGGATATCGTATATGCTTGCGGCACCCGCCCTGCTTCCGAAGAGCGGGGCTGTTGATGCTTCCAAGGTGTTGTACAAGATCCTTGGTCCATCGACCACGCACGAGTTGAAGGAGTGAGTTGGATCGTCGTACGACTGAGTGGACGCTGACGCGAGTGGTTTAGTATGTTGAACAGATATCCTGGGTTTCCCCAGGCAGAGTATCTGTTTTACCCCATGGACGTGTGTCGCAAGCTGGCCGCGTTGTTGAAGGAGAGCACGGCATCATACCCAGAGAGCATGCGGACTATGACTGGATTGGATGTGGGTTGGTTGACGATGACTGCTGGATATTGATACCCTCTTTCTTCGACTACCGCGGTAGTCGCTTTGCACATATTCTACTTCACTACATAACGGATGTCACGTGTTCATCAACTGCGGGTAGCCCAAGTGAAAGTGACAGCTCATAACTTACTTACCACCAACCATGTCCTACCAACCACCGTCCCGTTCCTTCTCCCCCGTCGCCGTCGTACAGAATGGCGCCCGCACCTCCACCGACAGCGAGCCAAACGTAACCCCCAATGGCATGGCCCACCACGACGACACCGACACCGACCAAGACCCAGACATGGACCCCTTCGAACGCCTCCAACGCCAGCTCGCCCGCGAGCGCGCCGAAAAAGAAGAACTCGCCACCCAATACCGCAACCTCCTCGCCAAGCTGACCACCATGCGTACCACGCTCGGCAACAAGCTCAAGCAAGACGCCGTACGTTCTCTTTGCCTTGTTACCCTCGTCGCGCGCTAACGCCCTCGTGTATGTAACGCCCAGGAAGAACTCGATCGTCGGGAGCTCTCCATTCAGTCGCTGACGGCGCAAACCGAGGATCTGAGCGCGACAGTGGACACGCTCAAGGCGGAGCTCGTTGTATCGCACGCCGAGAACGAGCGGACGGAAAGAGAGCTGGATTTGTTGCGGAATAGGGACTTGAGCGAGAGCGTGGCGAACGCGCACGCGTTGCGGGAGGCGATGGCGGAGCTGGAGCGGTGTCGGCTGGACAGGGATGAGTGGGAGCGGGGGGCGATGCAGGAGAGGCTTGCGGTTGACGAGGCGAGGGGGATCGCGGAGATGTTGAGGCGGGAGCTGGATGTTGAGCGGGAGGCGAGGGTGAGGGACAAGGGCGAGTTGGACGCGGCGAGGGAGACAGCCGCGAATTTGCAATCGGTCCTCGAGGATTTTCAGATAGGTGGGTCTGCCTGGTGCGGTTGCAGGAGTGGCCCGTTGACTCGGACTAGCAAGGGACCATGAACTTGGCCAAGCGATCAAGGATTATAGGACGCAACTCGAAGATGTCACACTGTCATTAGCGGAGTATAAACGGCGCGCACTCGATGCCGAGGTTTGCATTGATCGTTTGCTATGGGTCGCGTTTCTCACTCGCAGAACAGCTCCAATTAGAAGAGAACAAGAGTAGTGCATCACGCACGTCAGAATTGGAGCAGGAGGTCAAGGAGAAGAATCTCCTCATCGGAAAGCTACGGCACGAAGGTATTTTTCTGCCCATCGTTGGTATTACCCCTGCTAAAGTTGGCTTCACCAGCCGTCATCATGAACGAACACCTCATTGAAGCGCTCCGTCGACTTCGCAGGTCGTCTTCTGACACCAACGTAGACCGTCGACTCGTCAGCAACGTGTTGCTTTCCTTCCTGTCCACGCCCCGCGCCGATCCAAAGCGATTCGAGATGTTAGCATTGCTCGGAACTATTCTTGGATGGGGAGACGCGGAGAGGGAGAAAGCTGGTTTGATCAGGGGCTCTGGAACGGCCGGGAATGTGGCTTCAGGAGGAGGCGGATTGTTCTGGGGGAGGGGCGTTAATGGAGCCGCATCACCGAGCAAAACCAAGAACATGGAACTGGAAAAGACAGACGAAACAGAGGTATGATTTCCGACCTGGTGATGTTCCTTGCTTACCTCTCTCGCCAGTCGTTCTCCCGCCTATGGGTCGAGTTTCTGCTCACGGAAGCCAATCAGGGCGAGTCCCAATCCCAGTCTGGGATGCAAATGTCCCCAACCAAGCTTTTGTCGCATGGGTCGACGCCTGGTAGTCCTTTACTGTCACCCCGTCGTGTCTCGCTTTCGTCACCCCCCAATGGAACAACATCTTCCAGAAGTACGCGACGGTTGAGCTCTTGGACGCCTCTTGGTGGTTCGACGGTGAGCTTGCCCAGTTTGAATCTAACGCCTCCACCGTCGCGGAAAGGCAAGGAGAAGGAGATCATACCATAACATCCGCGGGTCGCACATGGGTGGTCGGGTTACGATACCGGGAGATGCGGTTCGCCGCAGACACTCTCATCCTGCGTCGGGCGTGGGTGTTGGTGCAACAAGGACATGCTGCATCATGATGAGCACTCGAGATCCGGCCAAGGGTACTTACGTTTTAGTTTGGCCTTGTACATGGATATCATCGACATTGTTTCAGCGGATCAAGCATTTTTGAGCAATTCATTCGTTTTTGCATGGAGCTGCCTGTTGGCCACGGAAGGTACTCAGCGGGGTCTTTTTTTTACTTTTCATTTCTTCTAGGCATTTAGGATCGAGATTTGAATGTTGAGCTTGCCGCGGTCTGTGACCGCGATGGTTCCGACAAGTCCGCGAGAACTGCGACGCAGTAGGATACCCACTCTGCTCGTCGATTGCTTCTGTGGATATCTGTCTTGTCCTCGGCTCTAACATTCAACTGACGTGGCCACGGTTCAGGACCCGGAACTACTAGGCTTGACGCAAGCACTTCTCCATCAATGTTCGATTGCTGGATGTTGTACCGCAGCAACGAAGCATCCGGGTCTTGTGAAGAACGCGTCGTAGTTCGCGAATTACGACGTGGCGAACAAGGATGCGCAGTCGTGTTTTCGCATCGTCCGTCGGGCGATGCAGCTTATCCGCTTGCTGTGTGTGTGATCATCAAGCGAGGTTCATAGTGTTCGTCTAAATGGGTGTATTTTCTAGTCACGATGCTTATCTCGCCCCGTCTGTGGGTGCGTGGGGAGGCATGGGGGCCCCCTTTTCCGTAGGCGATCATGTTGCACTGCGCCGCAGAGCAACAGACGCGGAAGGATCAGGAAAGAAGTCATGATTGCCCAGCAAACGAGTCAAAGGGTTATCGTTACTGTCTCCCACGAGTGGGCTGGCAGAGAAGATAAATAGTTGGGCTGGAGGATCCGTCTTGACTCGGTCTGACTGATACCATGTTGACCTTGTTTTTTATCGCCCTATCTTTCGCTTTTCTAACGCTCTGGGCTGTCAAGCCGCCTCGAGTCCGCACGTACAAGCGTGCGGGACAAATTCGTTCCATGTTAAATCCCCCCGATCTTTCCCTTGGGAGCTTGCTCCTCGCTCGATCTCTCCCGAACCAACGGCTCATAGATGCTTTTGGCTTGACCAACACGTTCGTCAGCAAGGACGCCAAGATCCACAAGACCTTTACCTCGAAAGCCAAGGCGCTCATCAGCGGCGCAGGCAACAAAGACGATAGATGGCGGGCGGTTGGGCTTAGCGCTCAAATGACCGCCCGCCAATTTCTTCCCGATGAGCGCGTCGAGTTCGCGACGTTCATCCAATGCGTCACCCTCGCAGTTGTTCTTTCCACGCTTTTTGGCACAGATCTTGACGTGGTCCGCTACGAGGACCTCGTGTACGTTACCCAGGTTATCAACCAACGCTGGAAAGACTCGAAGACCAAAGACGCCGCTGCTATGCGCCAAGATGGTTCGCTTGAACGGATGCTTGGATACATTGACGAGTGGATCGTCGATCGCGATCAACATCCCAACCCGTTGAATTTCATCCTTCCTGCCTACGAAACCATGTGGCGAGTTGTAGCGGTAATAGTAGCCTACGTCTACCGTTGCCGCGACAACACGTTACAGGGTGTCGCGCTCGAGTTCGGGCGGGACCCCACCGAGGCGCGGTTTCAAGCATTCGGGGACCAAGGTCTGCAGCCGAGCATGCAGGCCATCGTCCTCGAAGTGCTTCGGCTGCACCCGCCCACGCGACACATCGCGCGTGCGCCTACGTCGAGATCGTGGTGGAGCAGTTGGTTCAAGCCGGCGATCGAGATTGCGGACATTGAGGCGGTGCATATGTCGAAGGCGTATGGGGCGGACTGGTCGGTGTTTGACCCGATGCGGTTTCATCCGTCGCGGACGCCGGCGGAGTTGTATGCATTTGGGTATGGGCGGTTGAGGTGTGTCGCTGCTGGGTGGGCGCCGATGGCTGCTGGGGTTATAGCTGCCAAGGTGGTTGTGGAAATGGAGGAGGGGGAAGGGGTGGTGACGGTTGGGGACAGGATTGGGGGACGGAGCGGGTGGGACGGGTGGACGGTTGGACGGAAGGGAGCGGAATGATGTGTACTACAGAAATAGATGCGGTGATGATATCTCATTGCAAGTTTGTCAACCCGATGCTGGCCCCAGAGGGAGTCGCTCCGCTCGCCAAGGGAAGCTGCTTTTGCGGATCCGTCGCCTTTTCGCTGTACGGACCTCCCGAGCTCAGCGCGTATTGCCATTGCACCAACTGTCAAAGACTGATGGGCAAGTCGTCGCATGTTGGTCGCAGTCCTGGGGCACGCTAAGCCATGCAACAGGGTGTCCGTTCGTGCACACGATACACTTCAAGGAGATGGATTTCGTTTGGTCGTGGCACCACATGCAACCATCGGACGTCGACTACTATGAGAATCCGTCCAAGCCACACAAACGGCGGTTTCGGTGCAAGCACTGTGGTGCCCCGGTGGCGTCTTTCAACACGCAGACGTCACGCTACAGCGTGTGGGGTGCGAGTCTGAAGAGAGGCCCTGACGGTGACATAGTCGAGTGGGAGGTTGTGAAACCGACTGCACATCAATTCTATGGGACTCGGATGCTAGACGTGAACGATGAACTGGGAAAATGGGAGGGCTACGAGGGCAAATCAGCACAAATTAGGTAGACTCGACGGCGGCCGCGAAAGACTAGTAATTTACGCTATTCGTCGGGTTTTCTCGTGGTAGTAGTAGTACACGGCGGTGGCGATACAGGTTTCAAGTTGAACCTCTCTCCGAGTCTCTTTCTCTTCCATTCTTCTCTCCCTCTTTTGTGAACGCGACGATGCTTTCAAAACGTATCATTGCTATCGCACGCAGTCGTTCTGTGCTTGCGAGATACGCACCTGGCGTGTCCAGGCCTTGGTACGTGGCATCCGCTACCCGCGCGCAGTTTCATGCATCACATCTCTTCCAAGGTCAGTCCTATGACGTGACCACATAACAGTTCTACGGATGACACTTTGTAGCCGAGACAGTCAAGGTCCCCCAGATGGCAGAATCCATCTCAGAAGGTACCCTGAGGTCGTGGTCGAAACAGGTCGGCGATGCCGTCGAGGCAGACGAAGAAGTCGCCACCATTGAGACCGACAAGGTGCCACCTCGTCCACTCTGTCTGTCCGCAACTAACGCGCGTTTCTGCTCTCGAGATTGATGTGACCGTCAATGCTCCTGTTTCTGGCACGATCGTGGAGCTCCTTGCAAAGGAAGAGGACACCGTCACCGTTGGGCAAGACCTCTTCAGAGTAGAAGCTGGAGAACTCGGTGTGTATCACTCGTGTCCCGCGGCTCATGCTTGATCATGTCCGTTTAGCCGCGGGTCAACCCAAAGAGGACAAGGCACCCGCAGAACCCGCCCAGGCCGAAGCTCCAAAGCCGACCGAGGCAGCCCCTCCGAAAGAGCAACCCACGCCACCTCCTGCTCCGGTGGCCCCCAAAGCGGTCAAACAGGAATCAAAACCTGAGGCTGCTGCGCCACCCAAAGCACCAGGTAGCCGGAACGAGACTAGAGTAAACTACCGTCCCAGTTCATCCTTTCCTCCCTTTGACCCCCATTCAGGTGAAAATGAATCGTATGCGTTTGCGCATTGCCGAGCGTCTCAAAGAGTCACAAAATGCCGCTGCATCCTTGACCACTTTCAACGAAATCGATATGTCCTCGCTTATGGACATGCGAAAGAAGTTCAAGGACGAGATACTCAAGGAACATGACGTCAAGTTCGGATTCATGAGTGCTTTCGCCCGTGCTTGTACGCTTGCATTGCAAGAAATCCCTTCTGCTAACGCATCCATCGACGGTGACGAGATTGTCTACCGCGACTACGTGGATCTCAGCGTCGCTGTTGCAACGCCCAAAGGCTTGGTCACACCCGTCGTCAGGAACGCGGAGACAATGAACTTCTTGTCGATCGAGAAAGAGATTGCTTCCCTCGGTACGAAGGTGGGTCGATCCAATTGACCCGATCTCACCTGTTTACTCAAAAATTTCAGGCCAGAGACGGTAAACTTACTCTCGAGGACATGGCTGGTGGTACATTCACCATGTCAGTTTCTTGTTCTGTTGTGTTCTGAATGAAACTAATGAGTCGTACTTAGCTCAAATGGTGGTGTCTTTGGTTCCCTCTACGGTACCCCCATTATCAACCTCCCGCAATCCGCCGTGCTTGGTATGCACGCTATCAAAGAGAAGCCTGTCGTCGTGAACGGCCAAATAGTTATTCGACCAATAATGGTCGTCGCTCTCACGTATGATCACCGCCTTCTCGATGGACGGGAAGCCGTCACCTTCCTTGGTTAGCCCATGTATCGTCTCGTTCCCTATCTCACGCTGACGGTTGCCTCTGCAGTCAAGGTCCGCGATTACGTTGAAGACCCCAGGAAGATGCTCCTTGCTCCATTCTAACCTACAAACTTACTTTACATCTTTGCATTCACTGATTTCGCTCGTGCCATCAAACTTTGGAGTGTAGCTTCCCAACTCGTAATTGTCGTCAGCATTATAGACCTTGTGCAATAACAACAGTGTCACTGTGCGGAACGACGTGGTCCTTAGAGCCGTACTAATGTAACGGGAATGAGAAGCTCGTGGTAGCCGAGCTATAAACGCAAGGAAACTTGCACCCATCCTCCATGGAAAAAGCCTTCAGCTATCCCCAGGACAGACCTACGGAGCTGCCCACGCTAGGATGCCGAAAACCGAGCAAGCGCGTCTGGCCTGTGTTGGCTGCGTTCGTACTGACAGCACTCTACTTCTCCGTTGACCTTGCCCTCCTCTCTGCGAGAGATTTCCAGCACCATGTTCATGTACCCTTTCATGCAGCGGATACGCTCGCAAAATGTCGATCCCTGTCCGTCAAGCCAGCACCCCCTCCAGCATTCAGCGACCGCACGCACTCGGACAGATATGAGCCGGGAACGCCATTGGTTCTCATTCGGAATGCAACCATCTGGACTGGCCTGGACAACGGAGCGGACGTCGTTCATGGGGATATCCTGTTAGAGAACGGACTGATCAAAAGTATCGGTGACGCGGATACCTTCCACTTGGGCACCGTCAATGTCACCGAAATCGATGCCGAGGTGAGCATGATATACTATAGCATCATTAGCTGACTGACGCATGTTCATTCACAGGGTGCATGGGTGACTCCAGGGTGAGTGCACAGTTTCCACTTGAAAGCCGACCGCTCTGATCATCAACTTGAAGCATCGTCGACGTTCACTCCCACATTGCCGTTGGGTCTTCCCCGGCACTCGAAGGCGCCAGTGACGCCGGCTCTCACAAGGCTCTCACATTGCCATGGTTGCGATCTATAGATGGTTTGAATACGCACGACGAGAGCTACGCTCATTCTATCGCGGGAGGCGTTACCACGTCGCTCATTCTCCCAGGGTCGGGCAATGCCATCGGTAATGTCGTTTCCCATTCTTGCCTGAGCGTCTCAAGTCGACCGTGACCTCTTCCCAGCCGGACAAGCGTTCGTAATCAAGCTTCGCTCGACGCATGAAAGGTCGACTTCGTCCCTGCTGGTCGATCCACCTTATGGCCTCAATGGTACAACGGTGGACTACGATATCCCCCCACGTTGGCGTCATATCAAGTATGACACCGTTTCGCACACTGTACTTGACTTTTACTAACCTGGTTCACAGGCATGCATGCGGTGCGTACTCAGACAAACCTCGGTATTCTGATTAGCAACATGTATGTTTCTAGGAGAGAACCCTTGTATGTATCACGGTCCTGCCATCTCTCTACCCCGTTTTCATTTTGAATTAGCAGGAGGCTTTTCGGCAGTGAGAATGGATGTCGTGTGGTCATATCGTGAAGCGTGAGTGCTCGGGACTGTTTCGTCGCGCACGCTTTAGCAACTGGTGTACAGCTACGAACACGCTCGCCAGATCAAGGTCAAGCAAGATCAGTATTGCTCAAAAGCCTTGGCAGATGAATGGGACGGACTAGGCGAGTTTCCGGAAGATTTGCAATGGGAAGCCCTCGTAGACGTCTTGAGAGGCAAGGTCAAGGTGAATATATTCCTCTGTACGAAAACGGTATCGTCTAGCGAACAAACACTCCTCTTCAGGTTCAGACACATTGCTATGAAGCTGTCGACTTTGATGCGTTCGTGAGGGTGTGTACATCATTTGGTGCTTTCTCCTGTGGTCGGAGTCGTGATACGCTTTGCAGCTGTCCAATGAGTTCCAGTTCCCGGTTGCTGCGTTCCATCATGCCCATGAGGCTTACCTTGTTCCCGACGTTCTCAAGCGAGCCTATGGTTGGACCGGTCTTCACATCGCAGATTGAAAGTTGACCATCTTTTGTAGAACATCCGCCCGCTATTGCCATGTTTGCAGCGTTCTCCAGGTAAATTTGCAGACACTAGGCTCGAGGGTCGATTTGACTGCCACTAGGTATAAGCGTGAAGCATACCGCCATTCAGAATTCGCACCTCGCATCCTCAGTGACCAAGGTATCAAAGTCATAATGAAGGTGAAAAGTAATCTTGGTGTTTGACGTGGCAACGCTGACCTGACATTTAGAGTGACCATCCAGCTATTCAATCGCGCTACCTTTTGCACGAAGCACAGCAGGCTCACTATTACGGACTTCCTGCAAATGTTGCTCTCGCTTCCGTCACGACAAACGCTGCCGACTTGCTTGGACTCGACTACCGCCTCGGCTACATCAAAGAAGGTACGAGACGTCCCCTGAGGACGACACGTCATTGTCATTGATGATATTTTGCAGGTTATGATGCAGGCAAGTCATACACGCTGATTAATATACAAACCCGATTCTCACAAAGAACGCCTCAGATCTTGTTATCTGGGACAGCCATCCACTGGCACTCGGTGCTACGCCAGTCCAAGTATTCATTGACGGGATACCTCAACTTCAGTCATCTTTCACAAAGAAGAGAGACGACAAACAGGCTGCTCCTAAAACACCAAACTTTGACGAGGAAGCCGAGGCTGCTGTCAAGTTTGTCGGACTGCCTCCTCTGGAAGCGGCTCCAATTACATCTGGCGCTGTGATGTTCCGAAATGTATCCACCGTGTGGGGGAGGGATGAATTCGGAGTACACTCTGTCTTCCAAACCCACGGTACCGATGACGAAGGCGTTGTCTTGGTCGAGAGCGGGCAAGTTCTCTGCGCCGGCTTGATGGAGACATGTGCAACCTTTGCCGATGGTGATGGCCTGACCGTGATCGATTTGGAGGGTGGTTCTATTGCCCCTGCCCTTGTATCCGCAGGAGCGTCACTTGGCCTTCAGGAGATTACCCTTGAAGTGAGCACCACGGACGGTGTTGTCTTTGACCCGCTGCAGGGGTCCGTCCCAGCGGTCCTGGGTGAAGGTAGCATTATACGTGCCGTGGATGGTCTCATGTTTGGAACCCGAAACGCCCAGTAAGACTGTCGCTTCAGAGTATGCAAACATGCTGACCCTATTTCGTCTCGAGAATTGCTTATCGGTCTGGCGTTTCGACCGCGGTCACTTCACCTTCTCCGCGTGGGTTTCTGGGTGGTTTGGGGACTTACTTCTCGCTCGGAGCGAAACACGCTTTAGACGATGGGGCTGTAATCAACGCTGTGACTGCCGTTCACGTCACTGTTGCACACCAGTCTGGAGGACCAAGCGTGAGCACGCAGATAGCGGCCCTCCGCCGCCTTTTGTTGGGTCCATACAAGGGTGAAAGAGGCGCGTCATTCGAGGCCGTCGTCAAGGTTCATTCTCGATTTTTCCCCGGAGTACTGAGTCTAACGAGAATGCGTACAGGGAGAGTTGCCTCTTGTCGTCAGTGTGAGAAACGCCGACATCATTGCCAGTCTTTTGAAGCTCAAGCAAGAGGTCGAAGCGGCCTCGGGTGCACCGATCAAGATGACCCTTGTGGGCGCAAACGAAGCGCATCTTGTCGCTGCTGAGCTGGCATCTGCGAACGTGGGCGTCCTCGTCACGCCACCTCGACCATTCCCTTACACTTGGGAGGGTCGCCGGATGTCAGTCATCCATATGTTTTCAATGATTTGACTGATGCCATTTCTCCTCAAGTGTCCAAGGACCGCCTATTACGGAACAAAGCCTCGTGACTACACTCTTCGCCCATGGGGTAACCGTCGGTATAGGACACCAAGGAGTCGAACAAGATCCAGGGCTGTCCAGTTGGGCTGCGCGCAACTTGAGGTGGGACGCCGCCTGGGTGAGTCACTCAGTGAATGAATGATACAGGACACTTACCGTGACACGACATTCTTTCGCTCCAGGCACATATTGATTCCGACGGATTGATTAACATGGGGGACGCTCTGGACATGGCGTCGACGAACGTCGAGAAGCTGTTGGGAGTGACCCTGGGGACATCGGACAGTGATACGGTCGCCACCAAGGGAGGGGAGCTGCTGAGTTTTGAAGGCAAGGTGGTTGCGGTAGTTTCTCCAAGACGCAAGGTGGTGGATCTATTCGAATAGTGTATCCATGTTGTACTAGGGGGGCTGGTGGAATGTTGAGATTCCGTTGGCGCTAGGCCTCACGGCCCGGTACTTGAGCGCTGTCTCATGACTGACTCCCGCTAGGCTCCTTTCAACAACATGACAGAAAGACTACCCACGGAGACGCGTGCGCTGGTCTTGAAGGAATCTCCAGCCGAGAAAAGGCCACTGTATCATGATGCAGTGATCGAGAAGCGTCCCATACCGACATTGCAGAGCGGCCAAGTCCTGGTCAAAATGGGAGCCGTGTCGTTCAACCGTCGGGATGTCAGTACATACCAAACCCGCCTCGAATCGTCCGAGCGGTTGACCAAACGACGAACCTCACTTCTAGCTTTGGATTCGTTTCGGGAAGTATCCGGGTATTGCGTTCGGAGCCACCCTCGGGGCCGACGGTGCAGGTACGCAGAGCTCGGAAGTCAATCGAACGTACTTGCGAGCGTTCCAACTTCCAGGGACGGTCGTCGCCTCTGCAGATCCTCATGACCCCCTCCTATACCGACGCGTATTCCTCTCGCCGATACGCGGTTGGGAGAGCACTCCCGACGCACCAGAACCTGGGTAAGTACTCACCGATCACCTCTGAGTCCACACGTCGTCTCACACCACCCGTGACTCTGACAACAGGTCGACGTTTGGCATCCTCGGCGGCGGGAGACATCCCCCACTGGGCACGTTTGCAAACTATGTCGTCGTCGAGCGGGATTGCGTCGTCCGCTCCCCAGACCACCTCGACGACGTTCACATGGCCGCATGGCCCGTCGGCGGTTTGACCGCCTGGAGGTCCGTTCCACTCTCGTTGAACGCGTCGAACCGAGCATCTCATTTTGATTGAAATGTGAACGCGCGCCTCTCGCAGGGCCGCTATCGTCCATGCCCGTATCACCCAGGGCCAGACGGTCCTTATCACAGGCATCGGCGGCGGCGTCGCTCTCATCGCACTTCAGCTGTGTCTCGCCAAGGGCGCCAACGTGTTCGTCACCAGCAGCAGCGAGGATAAAATTCAGAAAGCGATCGCCCTCGGTGCCGCTGGGGGTGTCGTCTACACGTCGAGTGCGTTCTGTTGACTGGGTGTGCCCCCCTTTTTACTCAGTTTGCAGAGGATTGGCCAAGTCAACTGGCCGATTTGCTTGCTCAAGGGGGGCGGTCCGTATTGCTCGACGCCGTCATCGACTCGGGCGGAGGCGATATCATGGGCCAAGTGAACAAGGTACTCAAGCGAGGCGGAAAAGTTGTCGTCTACGGCATGTAGGTGTTGCACGCACACACACACGCCCACCCCTCTTCTCTAATTCATTCCATGTCAATCTCCGTCTAGGACTGCCAACCCTGTTGTCAAATTCACCGTGCGTGAGGTGTTAAAGCATCACCAGCTTATCGGTTCGTGAGGTCTGTTTGGGAGTGTTAGTATTGATGTACAAGGAACAAAGGGTCGACAATGGGTTCATTCCAAGACCTCGTTGATGCGACCAGGTTCATGGCGGAACACGCCATCATCCCTGTGGTGTCCCATGTGTTGGAGGGTTTAGGGTCTGCTGAGCAAGGGTTTGAGCTCATGAAGCATGGAATCCAGTTTGGCAAGATCGTCCTGCGAATGGATGAGAGTGGGCAGGCTGGAGCGCGACTTTAGGAGCTCCAGTTGCCTGAGCTTCATTGATGTCATCTGAGTGAACGAAGATGGGCCTGAGGATCAGTGCGTTCAACAGACTGGCACCAGAGTGTGATGGCTGTTCCTTGATCCGCCAGACCAGCGGGAATGTAACGATGCAAAGCATACAATTCACGTCAGACACTATACATTTACCGGACATTTTGTAACGCTTCTTTGACTCTATATTCCCAATACCTGATGCATGAAGGAACATCAATTTAATTGCCGAAGTGCGCCCCTTCGACGAACTGGACGAATGACTTACTTCTTTCTCATGGTGTCGTGATCGTGCGCAAGGGACTTCCAAAGCTTCGTATGGAGTGAACGTCAAGGTTAGCTTCGGACTAGCCACCAATAGACAAGCGGAGCGTTGCTGTACCTCGATCGCTTTCATTATATCATCTCCACCGGTAGTTTCATAAATATCCGCCACGAATTCAATTGCTGCGACGCATGGTAATTGAGCCCCTGGTGATGGAAGAGGATCCTCAAGGTCAACAACATCCTCCGTGAGTGCCTCATGCTGTTCTGGATGGGGTACCGAGTAAGGGGTCACGAATGATCGAAGGGTCGAATAGGGCGTCTTGGAGTGATCCAGTACACCCCGAAGATAATTCCACGCAGACGCATTGTTGGGCGCGATCGCAATCTTGGCCTTCACAAAACTGCGGACAAAGACGATATCAGTCCAATTCTCCGTGGCTGCTGGTGCACGCCACGCACGTCAATTCCCTGTAAACGACCGCGTCCCTCTCTTCGTCTCCCTTCCTGACGCCGGATTGAAAGACGACAAAGAATCGGTGATGCCACGCCGAGTTGTTGCGCAGATCACTGTCTAACATGCGTTCTGTGAACGCGAGCTCACCGTGCCACAACGCATCGTCGTTGAAGTAGGCCAGGATCCACTGTCTGTACGACCAGGTGTGGTAGTTCTTGGCGTCAGTCTGCAGTGCGTTGGCAATGAACGCGAGTTCGGGTGCGGGTTTGTTGGTTTGCTGGACCAGGAGCCGGCGATGATGCCAAACTTGATAGGTTTTCAAGTACGTGACCGCGAGCTCGTCCATGAGCAGGAGCTCGGCGTCCAAGGGGGCATTCAAGGTCATGAGAGTTTTGTACCGATATTGCCTGATCGATGGAGAGTGTACGGGTTCGGAACTAGTGCACCGAAGGGTAGTATACTACTCACCATGCCGAGTAGTGTGCAGGATTCTGCCGAATGATGCTCTCTGTGAGATCGAGCACCCTAGGGCTCATCTCCCCGGTCTTAACGACGCCTCTGAAGTAATTTGTGGCATCTTTGTCTGGATCGTCCACAGGTCATCAAGTTGGCTGGCTGGATCCAACAAGTCGTAGGCACGCACATTCTGGTGTATAAAAGATTGGCGCGATAGGAGGAGCGCCTTCGTACTGCTCAACGGGGACGACGTCAGCCCACTCTGGCCTATCGGCGAACAAGATATGGTCGTCGTCCATATGGATCAGAGAATTGTTGCACACGCCAGAAGTAAGACGAGACAAGTAAAGCCAACAACAAAAGATACACTTAAGTACATGCAGGATCTAAACTATGGCAAACATGTGAGGAAGGTATCGGAATAATATCGAAAGTCACATCACAAATAGCAACTGATTCAAAAGCGAGAAATTACATGCAGTTCGAAACAGGAGATTGTCGTACTTAGGCTGCGGCAGGGACAGCAGCAGGAGCGGTTGCGTTACTTGCAGTGTAGTCCTACTACACCATCAGGATACTGCATCATGCGATGGCATTCAACACATACCTCCATTTCAGCATCCAGGTCAGCAGCGCTCTTCTGTGGACGTTCATTACTCTTTCTAGCACGACCTCTTACCCTACGGATACCACGCGAACCAGCCCTATAGCAACAGATGAGCAAGCAAACTATCGAGTAAAGGCACGATCCCAACCTTCCCGTTTTTGTAACAGTAGTGGTGACAACCGCCGTTGCAGGCGGGGGAGCGACACGGGAAACCAACGACTGAGCTGGGGCCGGACGAGCAGGGTCCACGAGAATTTCGATCTTCATGGGTCGTTCTGTAATTGACGGACGGGCGCGGGATAGTGAACATTAGTTGGCTGAGTTCTGACGCAAGCAGGCAAGCAAAAAAGGGGGACGGATACGAGCAGCCCATAACCCTATCTGTTACCGAGGATCGCTAAGTCGTTCATCCGCGCTTCAAGAGCTCTCTTCAGGACGACGCCGTGTATATCGAGCCTTCATGACATGCCCAATCCTGAAATTGGTCAAGCGGTGAAGATTTGGAGGACACCGACCCTCGCTCCACAATCCTTACACCAGACTCGGAACCAAATCCCATGACCGCACCATAAAGTAAGCCCGGATAGCTGGCTGCAGGCAGCGTGAATTACGAAGGGTGATCAGTCCTTCGCAACGAATCCACGGCTGTGTTCCACCGCATGCATGAAGAGGCAAGGGTGGCAGCGAGGACGAGTCATGGTCACCACCAAGGACTGTCAACTCGCACTTTTCAGCGCCTGAGGTATGTCGTCCAAGTAGCCTTGGAAGTGGGCATCGACCAGCATTCGACGGAAACAATCACCTCTGCGCGCCAGAGGTTCTTCCCAAGAACGGAGACGTAGGAAAGCAATAAGAAAGTGGCGATACTAACTCCCATCGATGAGGCGGTTGTTATATTGTTGATAGGCCTTGGTTCCATCTCCTTTCCTCTGGAAGTGGACTGCGGCAATTCCTTTTGAGCGGCCGTTGCTGTCGTAGTGCAAGGTAACATCACGGAGAGGGCCAACGGTGGAGTGGAAGAGTTCCTTTACAACAATGTCAGCAAGGTAGTCGGTGTCAGGTAGTGGAAACAAAGCACCTTGATTTGAACTTCGTTCACGTCCGGGGGGAGATTGGAAACCATGATCTTGTCCGCGGGCTGAGCGGTGGTGTTGGCCGCGGCGACCACTTTGACAGCAGCAGCGTTCTGAGCTGCAGCACGGACAGCTGCGTTTGCAGGGCTACCCAATACTTGGGTTTTGGCAGAAGTACGACGACCGAGTCGGCGCGGGTTCCTCGGCCGAGAGGCAATGACCTAAATGCGCATTGAGTCACTGAAAAATGTTGTAAACGCGTTTTGCTCACTTCGTCGAGTGATTTGTCCATTTTTTTGGTGATGAATGAATCGCGAGGACGTGGGCAAGGGTTTGTGAGATGGTGGCAACAACAAAGGGGCGACGCGAAAATGAGTGAAACGGACGACCACGCTTTATATTAGGAAGCGGAGTTTCGGAGTTTGCAATCAGTGGCTGTGTAACCACCCCCTTTGCTGTGTGTGGTGGCTATACAGTGATCTTATGTCCATCATGTCTCGGGGTGGTCGTGGCGGTGGTCGAGTGGGTGGGCGAGGTGGATTCAAAGGAGGCCCCTTCAGTTCAGGCGGAAACCCACCAATGGGGCTCACATTCGCTGACATACAAGCAATGTCGCGCGAAGGGGATTCATTATACCCCGTACGGTTGGAGACCTTGTCAATCTATTGTTGCGTAACAACCTTCTGATCCCAGCCTAGCCCTTGGACCCACTTCCTGTGCTTTCAGACTTCTCCGCCGAGGAGAAGAAAATATGCGAGTTACAGACGGGTTTCATCACCCGTCTCCGCAAGTCCCCGTATTATGTCGTGGAATCTGTGAAATCGTTTGGTCCGTTGCGCTTACTTGTGCATGTCTGATGCTGATCGATCTGTAGAGCTTGAGCGATATTCAGACAAATATCGCCAAACTCCCGCATCGCTTCCTACTCTCAAACGGAAAGATCTCCACGCTCCTTTTTTCCCAGCTGAAATATTTGATGCCCACTTTAACTCTAAGAAAAAGCGTAAAGGTAGTTCCCCTCCGCTTGGCCGAATGTACTGATGTATATCCATTTTGAGCAGAGAAGAAACTTAAAGCAGTTCGTCTGAACCTTGATGAACTAGTGGAAGAAGCAGAGGAACTCGTACGGTCGTCCAGATTTCCTGCTTCATGTACTCATCGTGCATCCATCAGGAAAAAAGCGGAGAAGAACGATCCGACGCTGGCTCCCAAGCTGTCGAGTCAGATTATGATGTTGAGGAGGAATATGACAATGACTACGCCGAAAATTATTTTGACAATGGTGAAGGTGACGACCTCGATGATTTCGGTGGTGGGGCTGGTGGAGATGACGGATTGGGAGGTGAGATACTTCGTTTCTTCTAAGTCACTGGCTCAACGTTTTGCAGCGGATTACGACTAGTCTACTTTTCTAATTTATCCCTAACGGCAGGTAGCACACTACTCCCTGTCGTATTGTGTCACGACTAGTCAGTCAGAGAAGTCACATCGGTGATGTGTATCAACTGTTTTGTTTCCTGAGAAGTCTTAGTTGCCTATTCTTGACGTCGACAACCTCCAACGCTGCGAAATACATGTCACGGTCGACTCGAGTCAGTCCCTTTCTTTCTTGGTAAGTAGTATACCAATCCTCCACGTGACCGTTCATTGTATGTATATCACAACTCAAGCGGAGGACAAGTTCAAAGCACCTTCAAACTTAACCATCGAAACCCGCCGCGCCCGCCATGGTCTCCACGCTACTTGTCACCCTCCTCAGCGTCCCGCTCGCCGTCCTCGCTTGTGAAGGAGAATGTATCACCGGGATCACAGATGAATACCTTAGACTATACTCCCCCATCATTCTCGATGCTTTCCAGAACATGGCACGTATCCCCGTCCGCTCTCCCTTGCTATGCTGATGTTCATAAATCTATCGCAGGCTGACAAAATCAACACTGAAATCGTCCCCCCCGACAACCGTCGTCAGGACCCTATCAGCTACTTTACACCAGTGATTGACGCGTACAACGAGGTCTCCTACAACGGATTGGAGCACGCGATCTTCCCCTCCTACTTTCATGGCAAATGTCGCTACGCAAACGGGACGGTGCCCGCTGGTTGCCCGAATCCCGACTGTCCCGTCGTATGCGGCACGCCTGGATCCATGGTCCACTTCTTCCCGACACTGACCCAGATCGCGTTCAATCAAATATCGGGGCAGTTGGCCAACATGACTTCTCCTGGAACCAAGGTGTATCGAAAAGTCGAGAAGATGGTGTTGGGCGACGCGCAGAAAACGCAACGGAGAGCGCTGTCTCGGGCATCCAGGTCCGCGAAGTTTCGAACACAAAAAACGACTCCCGCTGAAAAGAAATTCCGGGCCATCATGAAGACCTGTCCGAAGATGATGTTGGCGGCATGCGGCGGTTCGAATCTTCCACAGTGCCGGTGGGAAAAGCACATGAAGAAGTTCATCTTGCAATACCCCTGACGACGTGATGCCTCAACACGAACATACCCACCTACACGGACTTCATTGTTAGCTCCACCCTCATTTTGACTTTTTTTTGTTCATGACGGAGTCGTTTTGTTCGGAAATCAAGCGTTGTTATTGTATTGGTGATGAATGTATCCAGATTCCCTGATCCAAGCACCAAGATGGACAAGTTTCGAATACAACGGTGATAGTTCGCACTTGCCAGCGTGTCTCCATTCGGACTAAAAACTGTCAAGACAATAAACGTTACGCTTGTTCGTGATTTCTAGCACTGATGCGTGTACCTCGCCAAGTCTCCACAGTTTATTTTGAGTGCTTGGGAGATGGAACACTCAAATTGTTCATTCCATAGTCGTTCCCAGAGCTCGATCGGCGACCTTGATAACCCGAAGAGAAGGAACGCCGTTGCAGCCTTCAATGTGTTGCATGTTACAACCCCTGGACTCTATCTTCATACGAACGCCGCGATTTCAAAGACTGTTTTGGATTCACAAGGCCCTGAACAGGCTTCACCCATCACTGTGTTTCAGCTCTTGTCAGATAAGCCCCATCCTACACGTTGGAGTAGAGGGAACGCCGTTTCTCCCGGAAGCAACCGCGACAAGCCAAGAATAATGGCGAGGACACATGATTTCCAGGGGTAGGACGGACACAGCAAATCGATTACCACCACGTCATAGAAACCTTCCTTGACGGTCCTGGCGGTGTTTCGAATGCGTCCATGCGGCGGATAAGCATGGCTAGATCCGCAGTCCCACCTCGGTATGAAAGGGGTTCGACGTTTATCCATTACGCCACCCGCTCGACAATCACCTCGGTCCTACCCTCAATTTCATTCGACCTATGGCCCATGTTATTATACAGCTTTGGAGGAACAGGCGATACTGATGTGACATGTTGGTCCTTTTTATTTTTTCCTTTGCGAATCCATATGGGTGTCAGAATAGTTTCAATATATCACTCCCAACGCCCATCGCCGTCACCGCGTTGCCAGCACCAGCGCCTTGAATGAGGAGCGGGCGCGCCCCATACCGTGCAGTGTGGAACATAATAATATTGTCGCTCCCTTGCAAGGATGTGGCGAACGCGTGCGTCTTGGGGTATCTGTTTTCGAATATGTTCAACCAGCGAACCCACACACAGTCAAACACGATGCGTACTCGTCCAGTTTGGCCTCGACCTTGCGTTGCTCGACGTCGATGACACCGACATAACGGAGCACGTTACCCCGCTTGGCTGCCTCGTCCCGTTTCGCGGCAAGTTCTGCGTCGAACTCGGGTAGCCTCTGCATAAACGTCGATGCGTCCGCATCGAGCAGTGGTTGGGGAACAAGCGAAGTGGGGCAAACGTCTACGTGTCCATTTGGAAAAAGGTCGAGGAGGCCGGGTATCATGCGAGATAAAATTGTAAGCTTGCGTGCGACGTCCGCCCCGTTGAGATCGTCTCCTGGGTGGGGTTCCTATGCCTCGTGTCAGTCCGTGCTGCAACATGGCCCACCTTGGGACACGCACCGTGTACCCATTCGCTTTGGCGATTTGCACGATGGACGAGAATGATGGACCCCCTTGATCGCCCTTGGAGTACTCATTGAAGATGTAACTGAGCGTGCCCGAAAAGACACCCTCGATCTTCTTGACCTGTTGGATATACATTAACGCCGTCGCGTCCGCGTTCACACACCCGACATGCGGTCGAGCGCACCCACCTTGTCGCCCGTGTACACCAAATCCTTGAGCGTCGAGATGATGGGCAGCCCGGCGCCAACAGTCGCCTCATTGAAAAACACCCCCCGGCCCGTGGTCCCGCCGTCGGCCGATCCGACGATACGCTTGTACAGCTCTAGACTTCCCGAAAACGCCTTTTTGTTCGGGGTGACGATGTGGATACCTGCGTCCAGGAAACGCGGATACGCCTCTGCGACGGCTTGAGAGGAGGTGTTGTCCACGAGGACAACTTTGCCAGGTTTGCGCCGTACGAGGTCGGACAAGGCATCGAACATGCCATCGAGGCTCGCTACTTGTGCGCTGGGGTCGGAGTCGAGGTCACCACTCCTCCATTTACCGAGGAAGCAGGTGGTTCCGTCCGTGAAGAGGAGCATCTTGCGAGAGTTGGAGATGGCAGCGATGCTCATGGGGTGAGGACCGTCAGAGTCGATGAGCTGCTGGATGAGCTCAGAGCCTACACCACCAACCCCGACGATGGCGAGGTGGAGGACGCGATCGCGCTCACGCTCAGTTGCACTCCTTTGGGGCATGATGGTGGGATCTGCGCGGGTTGACAAGTGGGTGACCCGATCTCGGGAATAGCGCAGGGGAAATAGCGCAGACTGGACAGGGCAGTGTCAACCAGAACCGTAACGATCAGGTGATGGAGGCACTGACAAGTCTGTGAACTTTCTGGCAGTCCGAAGGTAACGTCGGGCATGTCCAACGATAACTCGGCCGACGCCTTGCAAACGCTGGAAACCTCATCAGAAAGACACCCCGTTTAATTTCCCCCAACTCTCACGGTTTGTTCAAACAAACAAAATTCTATTGCAGTCAAAACACTTCTGTATGAATGAGTGTACTGGTTGAAGAAACTGTAACGAATGAAAGGCGTAGACTACTGTGCAAGCGGAAACGAGGTGCGACGAGTGATCTAAACTGTAGGGGATAAGGGAATGGACTAACGAGCAAATATGTACCGTTACGTCCTCGTGCACCAGCGTAGTTGAGGGGAGAGAGGTATGAGTGTATGTTACTCGAGTAAAAACACAATGGGCTAGACTTGACAATCAGTACAAGTAAAATCAACAACAGAACGGAAGACTCACAGCTAGGTCCAATTTATACACCGGAGAACCAGAATCGCACCATACACATCGGAAAGGGAAGAAGGCAAAAGAAAAAAAGGGGGAGGGGAAAGTTTGACTATAGCACAAAGGTGATCCGGGTATGATGCGATGCGATAGTCCGAGCTATGGGCCGAGTCGATATTGATACAAGCGGAAAAGAGAGAAAAATGTGGAGGCGAGACAAGAAAAGAAAAAAAAGAAAAGAAAAGGAAGTCGGCAAGGAAGAAGATAAATAGTCCGACCACCAAATGACTCACTAAAAAGACAAGGCACAAGGGATTAGGGCACCGTAAACCCAAAAAGGCGAGACATATAGGTAAGGGTGGAAGCATAGAAGGAGAAGGGGTGGTGAAGAAAATATCTCGAGAGTCCCAAGATCCAAGAACACAAAAACGTGGAAAAATAAAGCCCTGCACGTGTTACGCAGAGTCGCGCATAAATAAGCAAAGGTGGCGGATAGTTGTGCTTGGGTGAATTGTGGCGCGCAACCTGAACAACGGCAAGGTCATCGTAGACACATGACTGAGCCGAGGCGGGAGAGTGATTTGTTTTTAATGTATACGGCCTCGTCGACTCCTTTTGTACAGACCCGATCTCTCGGGAACCAAAATAAGAAGGGTGGTGCGATGTGGCGAAAGCATGCAATGGGGAAAAATGAGCCGGTGATACTGACACATTGAGGTGAGGAAATATATGGAAAAAGAGGGGATGTCGAAACGCAGAATCCGCCAGCGAGCGAGGTATGAATATCGACGCTAGACGGTGCCCCGGATATATATCCGGAGTGGAGAAAAGGCGAGTGTGTCCTGTGCGAGCAACCATGACCAGTAGGAGACCGAGTGATGCAAACCATAGCAGAGAGCAGAACACTATTCGTCGGACGACGCCAAAGGATACCAACAGCCCCAGGAGAGAAGGAAGAACCAATGCCGGATGTTGCCGGATGAATAATGATATCAGTAAAAAAACGGTATGAAACACGGGGCGCCATGGGAGACCACAGTCGACGTCTATGAATGAGTCGACTTGTGAGTCGACGGGGGATCGGCGGGGTGAGACATTCCGAAGGTGTGGGGGATCATTATGTCGGTGCAGAGGTGATAATAATCTAGTGGGGCTGTTCGCCAATGCGAATAGTCTAAGCTGCACCGGGGTCAGCACAGCACCTGAAAGGCAGGACAGCAATGTGAATTACCTCTATACTTTTGATGAGAATCGATGTAAAAGAGAGGACCGCTCAGAAAGCGGGTGGAGGCAACTCATCCGGGCTGGGCGAGTTCTGGAACACGGAACTCGCGAAAAACCCGGCCTTGTCCTTGCCAACACGGGTGGTACTAGGCCCAACCGAGCCGAATCTTTTTGGCGGGAAGCCAAAGAGCTTCTTAAGCTCTTCCGAGGGATCGGAAGTTGTGGACATATCCTCGTCAAAGGACATGTTGAATACGCCCTCGCTCGGCGTGCGACGGTGGTAATGACGTGTCCGTGAAGGTGTCAAGTCCGCGGGGGTGGAGAAGGAGAAGGCGTGGAAGGAGGACAGTGGTGCTGTGCGGGGACCGTCTAGAGAGAGACGCTGCCACGTGGAATCCGCAGGGGATTCCCGAGTAGGCGTGGACGGAGGAGAGCTGTCTTCCACGTCAGTGGTGTCGTCACAAACAGGGAAGTCCATCGCATTAGCTGCGGAAGCCCGCCTTTTCTCCATGCGGTGGAGCGGTTGAGGATTTGGGGCTGATCTGGAAAGATTGTTCCGATGAGCGGGCTGTTTTCCTCTCGGAACAGGCACGGGACGGGATGCGGGCGAGGGCGTTGCGGGCGATTGGGCGATATGATTTCGGCGACGGGGACCTTTTCCGGAAGGCGGGACAGCGAGGGCTGGGGGCAGCTTTGTAGTATCGCTGCTGGAAGGAAAAAGAGGACGGGGATTGTTGTCCGAATCTGAGTCTGAGCTGGAAATAAAGGGATCGAAGGAATTTGTCGTAGGGTTGCTATTGCGATGGGCTGAAGATAATGTAGGGCCCTCTACCTGCGAGGAATGGATGGGTGGTGACGGTTGTCGAACGTTGTTGCGTCGTGAATGTCCATGAGTGGAAGAGCTGCTGGTGGGGAGAAAAGAAGTGGGGATGAGACAAGAAAGGGGTGTGGGAGTGACGAAATCTACCTTGCCGCACCCTTATCTTTCGGAGCCTTTGTCTGTCGACCACGCGGGGACTTGTCCGGGACGGGAGTTGGCGGGTGTGCGGATGGTTTCTCGACCACGGGGGGATGGATGACGTCTGGGGAGTGCTTCTCCTGTGTAAGCTTGCCGGGCCCGTCCTGTGAAGGCTGAGGAGGCCGGTTATGGGACTGTGAGTGTTTGGGCTTTGGCGAGCGATGTTGGTGACGTGGATGGCCATGAAGATGTTGTTGGCGAGGAGAGTCTGCCCTAGGAGGACGCGATATGGAGAGAATGCCAGGCACTTTGGTAGGTTGTACGACGACGGCTGGGGGTGCGGATGGATGTCGACGGTGTGACGTTGGAGGTGACATTGGGAACGGGACGGGTTTGCAGGCGAGTAACATGGACGAGGATGTCGACGCTGCGGGGAACAACGAGGAGGGGAGGAGGAGGAGGAGGAGACTGAGTGTTGAATATGAATGGGAGAGAATAAAAAAAAAAAAAAGAAAGAGGATTATTCGACTGTGGGATTTACGTCTGATCAAATGTCAGCCAGCTTTGGAGCACTTTTTGTTCTCCGACGGAGCCACAGCTCGCTTGGGCGTAAGATCTTACCATATGTGGTTTGTCGGAGTGTGAATCTGGGCTGAACTCTAAAAATTTGTGCCTTTACTATAAATGGTAATTACAAGAGAACGTTGTTCTGTCGAGGCGACGCCACCATTCCGTCGGGCGTTTCCCTTAACTCCTTTGCTCCGCGTGACCATTTGATAGGAGTGGGGCGGGAATGCCACCATCACCGCATGATCTGGTCACGTGAGATCTTACGTCCCCGTTAATTGTCAAGTCCTCATACCACCCTACTGCCACCCTGTACAGGCTTGCCACGTCGTTCCATCCTAGCACGACGTAATCTCCTATTATATCTCTATGTCCGCCGCTCTGCCACGCATTCCGCAGCAGAATCGCACTCTCTAGAAGGATCTCAGCAATTCGCGGGACCGGCCGATTCTCGATCAATCGAGAACAAATAGCTTAATAAATCAAACCGCCAGGTACTATTGCAAGGCAACCGTTGCACGCAGAACTTGTCGCGCAAATGGCTTGCCCTTGACGTATGTCTCCCTTTCCACTCCGCAATTGATCTCCTCGGACGGTTTTGGCCTTCTCATCTCACACTTTTCTTCTAGACCGCCCCATCACAAGAGCGTTCATATCTCGAAAGATACGCTCAAGATTAAAGTTTCAGCTGTCCATACCTAGCCATAGTGCATCCAACGCATGTTCGTCCCGTAACTCATTTGCGTCCCCGGCGTACCGAGAGGTCCCCGAGGATATCGTGGATTTGGCAACATTCTAATAGACTGTTTCACATCAGACAATGCTTCTCCGCACAATGTCAACTAACGTTTGCACTATCTGAGACGCCAAGCCTGCCCATACAATGCTTCCCGAGACCCGTTGCATCGAGGCTGGTGCAAATGACTCTCCACTTTTGGGAGTTTTGATATCAGAACACCCATCTATCACTCAAAGTTCTGGACACCCAGGGCCATGGGTGAGGGGGCTGGCTATCACTGATAGCTCTGGCCACAGTCCCTACGTGGTACTTAGCATCATCCAACGCAGTGGCGTCCACAGCACGCAATGACAGTTCAGAGCAAGGTCTCCTCGTGAAAAAATTTGCAATACTTGATCCCTACCGCGTAGCTCTCATCGTGTCTGATCTGATGACCATTTTGACGCCATTGCTGCGCATACCGCCTGATAGCATCGTTCTCGATCTTTAATCGAGTGCAACCAATCATCAGAGACACGCCCGCTCCGTGCTCGATGCGCGCGACTCGCGAAAAAAAAAATACAGGATGCGAAGACAAAGGAATGCATGCGATGCAGGTCGAAACGTTGATCTCCAAGTTCCTCACACAGGTTTCAATCCCTGACCCTGAACGCACAGGTAAAGGTGACGCCTGATTCACAACGTCGTCCAAGATAGAGCGTCGGAAAATCCAACTGCCCTATTACCGGCAGTAGGTCCTCCTTTTTGATCCATCGCCTTGGAGACAACTTCGGCTGCCTGATCGGACGAGAACCTCTACAGACGCCCCAAAACTGAGAACGCGCTGTCCTCCCACGTCGGTATTCACGGCACTCGCACGATGCTTCTCTTGACTGGACGATGTTGATCAATAAACTCTCCGCGTTTGGAGTACATGCTACGACACGTGTGGGACAGGAGAATCACTTAGCGAACGTGCCTGTGAACCATCCTAATTTTTCCTCTTCTCCAGAAGAATGAAGCCGCCAATAGGGTGAGAAGTAATACTCACTTGGTTGCTCAGAACCTTGTTGGCCGCAAGGATATACTTCGATCATGTACATGAGGCCGCAATGTAGAGTTCAGTTGCTAAGATTATCGTGAGCGAAGGGAGGTGGGGCAGTGTCTGCTTCGCGTTCTCAACACAAAGGTCTAATCTCGAGATGAAGCTCAAAAAAAAACAATTCAATTGTCAACATCAACAAAAGCCGACACGTGCAACATGAAGGTCTATTACTTGGCTGAGGGATCATAACACACCATAGTTCCAAGCTCAAGATGTCGACCGAGACAACTACACAAGTCAGCCAACCCAGACGTGACTTACCTTTCGGATGGGCGACTCGCACAATTGCAGTCCAGGGAATGACACAACATCATGCTCTGAACTACAAAAGCACAGAGTGCGTGACGAGGTGGGCACCTCACGAAGAGGTATGAAAGCAAACAAAACACGATAGCCCAAGAGTAGTCTGAATCGAGTTCACGATCAACAAGGATCATGAGCCACGAAGTGAACTCAAGGGTGGGCATCCTTCGCCAAGACGGCAATTCCGCTCATCTCCTCATACGGCATACAACAGGCATTTCGGTGAGTGAAACGACCATTGTCACACTGGCGAACCAGCGAGGATAACATGGCTGGGGGTAAGTTGGGGGGTAACCCCACGGGTAATGAAGCGGATGTAGAAGTCCACTAGAGGCTGACCAAGGAGGTCATGAGGGTAAGGTGAAGCAAGGCGTATGAGCCGTGGAATGCTAAGCCCGGGAGATGGGCGGTATGCTCAGCAGCGACGGAAAGTCTGACTGCTCCTCTTTCGGTCTGCTAAGACCGAACCATGTAAGAAAAACCCCGTTACAATTTAGCAGTGCAACCGCCCCGACAAAAACTGATAGCCATGTTCGCGTCCGAGGACGCAATCGCCGCGATAGAGAACACGAAATTGAGTACAGTGGGAAGGAAACACCCACCCAGTCACCGCGACGCGTTTCAAAGTCAACCATTGCGCAAGTGGCGACTGGTTTTCTGGTACGTCGCTCAGGCCATGAAGACTGGTCCCAGCTAGAGACGATCGAGGATGACTGTGATGCTCAGACCTTCCCGCTCAGAAGAAGAGACACACGAAGGACGCGTCTTGTGCGTGCTGAGCCTCGTAGCTTTCGAGCTGTCGTGAGTAAAGAATGAAAAAGATGGCACGTCGGTGTTTTATTTACGAGTTCGAGCGGAGTCTCGGTATTTGCCGCGCTACTAGCACGTGACTGGAAGACGTGTCGAATGTTTTCGACGACGACGCGACGTACATATGATATTACGATGGGGATGGCGCTGACACGCACCTTGTTTGCCCTCGGAGGCATAGTCCTCGGTGCCCTCAGCGCTCATGGTGCGTCACCGCCCGTCACGGTCTCTCTTCAATCCTCCTTCACCCCCAGCGATCCATTACTCGAAGCATTGTAAGTCTTGGACAAAGCTCCTTCAATTTTCACTCACCTGGCCTTTAGCGAAGCAGTAGCGGTGGAGGACCCTTCGATCCTCTTCCCTATACTCTCTGCTTTCTCCCTCACAGAGCGCCCCTCTACACCTCAACTTGCCCATAACGCCGTGTTTACCGTTGCAGCCGAGCATATACATTCCGTTGCCCTCAATTCTGCTCGTATTCGTCTTGCGCTGCATGCTCTGACACCCCGCTTGGCTGCATCTGCAGAGCACTATGATCGGCACATTGCAAACCTGGCAGGCAGCGACAGGCTTCACACTCCTCAATGCTCGTCTTGGGTTGACTGGTATGGCCAAATAGTTTGCGATGCCGAGACACTTCTTCAGCTCGCCAACTCCCAAGATGATGGCGTTGCTGTTGAAAAACCAAAGCGTCTTTCTTTCGACCACCTTCGTCGAACCCCTTCATCTCTAGAGGACCCACTATATACAGCTATCCATTTTGCCGACCCTACTGCGCCATCGTTCCGTCCTATCCACGAAGCGCTTGTCAGCTTGGCGCCAAAAGTCGAGTATGTTCTCCGTTGGGCACGAGGAACCACACAGCACGGGAATGGAAAACTCTCAAGCCACCTCTCCGGATATGGCGTTTCTCTCGACCTCAAGAAAATGGACTACCTTGTTCTCGACGATAGAAATCAATATCAAGCCCAAGGGTTTACTCGGGATCCGAACCAGCCCATCGAAAATGGGAATCTACACTCCAACGAGGGACTTCTCGCCTGTGTTTTCGATTCTTTACCGTACATTGATGAAGACGCGGAAACGAGGGCAGCGAATGGGGAACCATTGACATCCGAAGAGATTGAGGGTTCGTTCCATCATTCCACTTGACTTGGAGAATGGCCCACACTGGTTTCAGATCTTGGTGAAAAGGCGACCCAATTCATAATGGCTTTCTCCGACCACCGTATGAAATCGCTGCATGATCATCAATGTTGGGATAGCCAGCATTCTCTACCCCTCACAGCCATAGAGCTATTTCGGACACTTACAAATTCATTCCCGCTCTATGCAACGTCGCTCGCGCGCAAAGTTAAAGTCTCTGAGGAGGTAAGAGACGAAGTGTACGATAACTCGGTGAAGGCTGCCCCAGGTGTGAACATGGCTTGGGTCAACGGTCGCATTCTCGACGAAAACGAGGGCAGCGCTGGCGGTATCTTTGGGTGGGATCTTCCCATAGCTCGACGACTCCGACGAACTGAAATCACATACCTAGGTTATTGCGCACCCTGCAACGCGAGCGTACCCTGGTGAAGTCTCTTGTTGACCTAGGTTTGACCGCGGAGCAGGCGATCCAGCTCCTTATGCATCCTGTTCACTCGTCATCCCAGAGACCGGATTCCTCGGCGCGCGACTCTGTGAAGGCCCAGGCTCGGACGGGTGATATCGGCGAAGAGAAGAAAGTCTTTTCATTGCAACCAAAGATCGCTCAGTATCTTGAAGGGCTCGTTGACGCAAGCGATCGGCAAGAAGGCGGAGGTACCATATTATATTGGAATGACTTTGCTGCAGATGCTCGCTACGCCAATTTCGATCCATCTTTGCAGGGTGTTCGTATGACTCTTTGCCAATCGACCTGCATTTCTGACCAAGAATATGATGACTTACAGCTTCTCCGCGTCCGCACGATGTCACTTTTTTCACCCATGTGTAGAATTCGGCAGAACATAGTCAATGTGGTATTCGTCCTTGATCTATCGCAAACACGAGCTCTGTCACTTCTCGCTAGTCTGTCCGATCACTTTGTGGATCGAGGATTCCCCGTCAGATGGGGCTTTGTCCCCAATGGCGAGGGTGACAGTAAGTCCACAAACCCAATGTATACCGACCAGTATTCATTCTTTGTCAGGTGTTAAGATGGCTCGGCTTGTATATTACATCAACCAAAAGCATGGACGCGATCAGATGATAACATTCATTCAAGGAGTATGTGGGCCTCAACTCATTGTTACCGAAAGTTTAATGAACTTCCGTAGATTTCACGTGCTCATGTAGAGCGTAGGCTGTCAGGTCTATCGTGGCAAATAGTACAGGGAATATTCCGTTCACTTGGCGTTGAAGATGATTTTTCTGGAGTTGCACAAGGAAATATTCCACTCATCGATGAGATAACTGGAGAGGACGTCATCTCTCGCTCCCAGAAATACGGCCGAAGATTAGGCATAGGCGTTGGAGTTACGGGAAAGGGCCATGCCTTTGTCAATGGAAGGTATTTTACCATCAACGATGTAAGTGGCGTCGTCCATCACGGAGCGCCTCAATGAAGCTCTCTTTTGCAGAACATACTTCAACAGATGGCTAGCGAAATATCGACGCAGTTACAAATTCTTCAGGAGATGGTTCGTGTAACGTACATTCTTTGGCGTGTTGCTGACATTCCCAAAGGTGTATCTCGGCGAGATCACAGATAATGATAGTCCTCTGATGCCGACGTTCTTTTATGACCTTCCTTCGACACTTTGTCGTCGGAACCCATATATCCTTGTTGACAGCCCTTCTAGTCGCGGACATGCGCTCGATGGGAGCAGCTTACAGATGTTCAACTTACCTGAAGTGTTCTCCAAAGCTGATCTTTCGGTAACAGATGGCTCCTTTGTTGTCCCAAGTGCGTATTATTTCTCATCTTTCGCTCCGCCACTTTCACGAAAAGTAGGTCGCAGTGAGGATCTTGCGGTAACGATGTATGTCATTGCCGACTTCGATACGTATGACGGCCTCGAACTGGCCAAGGAATCCCTCAAATTCATGGTAACCATAATTCACTTTGATGCGATTCCAACACTTATCCTCATTTTACTGGTCTAGACCTACTCGGTTAGAACTCGGATAACATTTGTTCACAACACTGACGCAAAGACCACCGGGGCTGCTTCAGCGTTAATATCCACTCTCTTTGATGCGGGCACTCTCAGGGATGTGCCTCCTTTGCGCATTTTGGAGGCTTTAATCAATGGATCAAACCATTCAAACGTGCAAGGAACACAGCACCCTTTTACTCTAACAGGAAAGGAACCTACTCCTGGTGATATTACGCGCACCTTGCAAGCGAATCGGCGAGTTGCCAGGCAGCTGGGACTCCAACCTAGACAAAGAGCTGTCTTAGTTAACGGACGTGTACGTTATGCGTTAGTCGCTGCACGCACTAGATCTCACCCACAGCCTCCTGAAACAGCTTGTTGGGCCCCTTGATTCACGTTACCAATTTGATGCAGACGATTTCAAGATGCTGGAAGGCTTTGAAATCAAGCAGCGTGTTGGACGAGTAGCCGAAGCCATTGATGATATTCTCGTGGGGGACAGTACGATTGATATGTGAGTCTTGCCATTCTGTTGGTTGCTGGAGAAACTTGACCCACGTGTGCATGACCCGCGTTTAGATCCAAGCGTGCAGATTTGATTTCCATGGCATCTTCCATCATTTACGCTGATCAACAACCTGACCCGTCTGAAGTCGGTCTCTTGGACATTGCACCTAAACCCCGCACGCACAACTACCGATTGCTTTCGAGCAACTATACGTGAATTCCTGGCTTATGTTCTTTGGATATTTATTCATACCTCGTTCGTAGTAAACTTGCCGTCGGTGACCCCAGTTCGGCTCAAAGTCACATCGCGATCCTGGTAGACCCCTTAAATGAAATTGCTCAGCGGTGGTCGACGGTGTTGGCAGTATGTTTGGTATTGCAGTATGTCGAATAACGAGAACTGATCATCCCCTAGCGGTCCTCTGAACTCTTCCCCGATATTTACTTTGAAGTCTACTTTAATCCTACCCAACTGACTGAGGTACTGAAGTGCTGTTGCGGTAGTCAACTCGAGCTAAACGGTCCTCGATACCTAGATACCGCTCAAAAGATTCTATCGTTACAACATCGCCCCACATCTTGAATATGATGCAAATGGGTACTTTCCCCCCCCGATCTGACCTTCCGACCCTGATTGTGTTGCAGACAAGAAATCCCCGCACACGTCACGTTTAACGGCCTTCCCTTGGAACCAATTTACACCCTGAGCATGGATGTTCCACCTTCCTGGCTCGTTCGCCCACGCGAAGCTCTATATGATCTTGACAATATTCAGCTTAGCAAACTCTCACCTGAAGACCAGTCGCAAGGCATCCAAGCGCTCTTTGCACTTGATTATCTCGTCGTGGAAGGACACGCGCGTGAATTAAAGACCGTCGGCCCGCCCAGGGGCGTCCAGCTCCAACTCATTGCCGCCAATGACGGGTCGATTGTCGACGATACGCAAGTCGTTGCCAATCTGGGCTACCTGCAATTCAAGGCACGCCCAGGGACGTTCCGGCTAGAGATTAGGGAAGGGCGCGGGAGGGATATTTATGAGCTAGAGAGCGTCGGGAGCGAGGGTTGGAATAGTCCGTCAGTCACTGAAGCTGGCGACGAGTTGACGGTAATGAGTTTTGACGGACTCACTTTATACCCGCGACTGGCTCGAAAACCTGGTATGGAGAGGCTGGACGTCCTGGACGGGTTGCATGCCACACACGATGAGGAAAATACTGTGGAAAACTGGTTGTCCAAGTAAGCATGCGAGAACATCGCTGATCCCTGGGCTAAACATTCGCACTAGGGTGTCCTCGTTCTTTACGCCAAAATCGGATGACAAAAATACCCAGGCTGTCCAGAAACAGGGCAATGGCCAAGCTGACATCAATATATTCACTGTGGCGTCTGGCTTGTTGTACGAGGTAAAATCTTTTTAGGTTCTGGTGATTGGGTTTTAAGCGGTCTTGCGGCAGCGATTTGCTTCAATCATGATCTTGAGTGTGTTGCATAATACCAACAGCAGCGTCAAGTTTTGGTTTATCGAAAACTTCCTCTCCCCATCCTTTCTTGTAAGTGTCTCAAGCCCTTTATTCTATGTCGCATGTTGACAAACTGGTCAGGAGTTCATACCTCACATGGCAAAAGAGTACGATTTCCAGTATGAGCTGGTGACTTACAAGTGGCCGTCGTGGTTAAGGGCACAGAAAGAGAAGCAGCGCATCATATGGGCTTACAAAATCCTCTTCCTGGACGTTCTCTTCCCGATGGATCTCAAAAAGGTGATTTTTGTCGACGCTGATCAGATCGTGCGGGCAGACCTCCAAGAATTGGTCGATCTGGATCTCCATGGAGCACCCTATGGCTACACGCCGATGGGGGATGACAATTATGACATGGAAGGGTTCCGCTTCTGGAAAACGGGCTACTGGCACGATTTCTTGAATGGTAGACCTTATCATATCAGGTATTTTCGTCTTATGGTGCTTTTCGCTGTCCTAATGTTGTCACAAGCGCCCTATATGTTGTAGACCTTGTCCGCTTCCGTCAGGTGAGTCGCCTTTTTATACGAATTTCTTTGGCATTCTCTGACGGTACAAAATCTCTTCAAATTCGGATGACGGTCGAATACAGATGGCTGCTGGGGTGAGCACACCGACTAGAAGGGTGAAATTTATATGCTTAGCGTTGCTTTAGGACCTTCTTCGAGGATCATATCAAATGTTGTCACAAGATCCCAATTCACTGGCAAACTTGGACCAAGGTTTATTGTCCGTCACAGCATTGGACAAGCTAACTGACGGCATGGAATCCAGACCTCCCCAATAATTTGCAAGCTCAAGTCCCGATCGTAAGTCAAACTCGTCTTAAATCGGGTACTGGCTGATGTTAGGACAGTATTCCTTGCATGAAGATTGGTTATGGGTAAGCCCCTCCTGACCGCCGACAAGAATAAAGTACTGATCATAACCATCCAGTGTGAGACTTGGTGTATGTTGCCCGTTTGACGCCCTACGTTGGATACGATATTGAAGATATTTCTCAACCACAGGCAGCAAAGACAGACTCCATCGTGCCAAGACAATTGACCTGTGCCAAAATCCCCTCACGGTGCGTCGACCCAGCGAACGTCCTGCTAACGCCTCATTCACGCATCCATCGGAACACAGAAAGAACCAAAGTTGTCGCGAGCACGTCAGATTCCAGAATGGGAGAGATATGACAGCGAGATTGCTCAGTTCGCGCGTCGACTTGCTTCCGAGGGTAAGATTCACGCGAGTGTGGCGACGGCGGATTCAAACGTGCTCGCTGGAAGCAGTGGTCAACCTAGTCAGACGAACTCAGACCATTCACCCGAACCATCTCCTTCGCATGATGAGTTGTAGTGGCAATCATTATACTTAGATTTCCCTCGCTGATATTGACTGAAAACTACCTACTGGTGACTGTTGTCTCTACGGTACTATACTAGTTGAGCAAGCCAATGTGGCTGTTTCACGTTAACTTCATGTCTGGTGACCATCTTCGCGGCAATACCTTGGTAGGACATATCACCATTCGCGGTCCGTGTGAAGAACATGGACCGCTTTGTCTCCAGTGTCTGGACCATTGCTTGTTAAGGACTACATGGTATCAATTTATCCGCTTTTCGTGGGCGACGGTTGTTCCCCAGACGTGCTTTTGTACGTAGCTGACGGCCTTGATGCAGCTCAGGCGGCGGAGTCAGGTGTCAGTATGTCTGAGAGATGCGTCGAGCTTGTTATGCTTCCATACTACGATTAACTACCTTTCGTACTACCACCCACACGGTGCTTGATGTTCTTTGTGAGTTCCAGCGAGTGAGCCATTTCTGACAATGCCGTCAAATGACGCAGGTGTTGACTCATTGACTAGGATGTGAGTTGCCGCCTCCAAGATCAATGGACTCTCCTAGCTTCGCCGATGCGGTGGAATTGAACAGATAAGGGATTTCAGCAGTGTCGGAACACCCCGAAAACGATGCGTTGGTCCCTACTATCGTCTCACTGCTAGTGTCTCGATCATCAGAGTTTCCATATATCTCCCGTAGGCGTTTTCCGTTTTGTAACATACGTGCGTGTCATAAAAGGCCGTGTTGTAACTCCAGATAGCTCCTCCACTGTGATGATTTACGCTGGAGTGCAGGGGATTCTCAGAGAACATGTGTCTCGTCACTGACAACCCTTGGAGTGATATTCTGAGTACGGAGGATCCCGGTTATATTCAGATGTTATCCCTTCAACTTACATACTATAGCGGCGTGCGCGTGACCAACGAAGCAGCAATGGCACGGAACCAAACTAACGACTGGACTAGTCGAGCAATCCGTTACGGAAAGCGACACTTGGTTATAGGTTACATTACCATACATTTAGTCGTGTTCGCGACTATGCGTATAGTGGCCGAAGACATACGCGAATGAATCCAGTCATAACTGGTAATTGTGTATGTTGGCAGATATGTTGTACTATAACGCCGAAGAGTCCCGTGAGTTGGAATTATCTCTGATTGCAATTTGTTTGAAATGTTGCAGGACCGGAAATGTCCTATGCAGGAACCCTGCCGAAGCTCGATCTGGGGAAGTGTGTCGAAAGCGTTGAACAGTGAGGTTGGAAACGGGGACGCGCCTCATGTAGTTGAATGAATTAGTTGTCACATAGGCATCATAATCGGAACAAGGTTGAAAATATGCCATAGAGTGAACGTAGACGGCTGCAACCACTGCTCCGATGAGAAGCTGAGAGTAAAACATAGTGAGATGCAGCTGAAGCTCTGCGGCGACACATATATACTTGGCGTCGCAAGTTATCGAAGGCAGCCTCGGGACCGGAATCCATACCAACTAGTGATGTGATACCAGCTCGAACTGGGACGAGCCTAAAGCGCTAACCTAGCCCTGGTCGTGGACACGGAACACCAAATGGGATGGGTATTCCAAATCCAAAAAACTTGATCAGTTACATCATCTGCTGGCCAGTGCATCTTTGAGCGCGACGGACGAAGAAGCACGGGATCAAACACCCCAATTGTTGCGTCGTCACGGTAGCGAGAACGGTCTAAGACTCGGTGCGGTGATGTCACAAATACGGTCACGCTTGTGACAGCCAAGTATGTGAGTCCTTGGCATCAGCAATATCCGACGCGCAAGGTATGCCTGTCTTACGGTCGTGACATGGCGACGTAACGGCAGCCTTCTCGCGGATTGGGGGGCTTCAATTCTTCATCCGGATTGCTTGCAAGCTCAATATGCATTGCTTCCTCGTCTCAAACAATGGTCATCGAAGCCAACTCGAGCTACCCCGATGGAAACTCTGCAACCATCATCAACTTATTGTTTTGGCCCCGTCCGTCACCTTTCCTGCCCGAAAGTGTCAGAGGCTCGAGTTTTCATATTCAGGTAGCCGTGAATTCTACGACTACAAGATAATTTTGCGAGATGTGGTTCGCGGTCATATTGAATTCCCGCATCTACAAACTCCGAGCTACTTTGTGCCTGATGGATGCACTGGTGGCCGTTTCCTACCATCGTTGATATGATATTCTCGGGTGTGTAACGATGAATTATGCAACACTGAAGAACTATAGGAAGTGGGTTTGCTCATAGTTCGATGATATCTAAGTTGATGCCCTTCATTGTAGGTCGTAACAACACTGAGCACCTTTCAAACAACCCTACCGCTCAAACTCCAGTGATACTACGTGCAATTAATGTAGTAGGCTTCTTGAACTTTCCGGTAACTTAATGTCCACACTTATCGGCACGGAGGTCCGGAGACTTGTCCCCTGACCGACGAAACAGGTAGCGTTTACTTGGCGTGGATGTGGTCCTATCCCACTGGGGGAATCGATGTACCACCAGAGGATTGTGGGGTGCAGCAAAAGTTTCCTGCTGTCACATTGTCCCATAACTGGATTCCGTTTCCGGGCAACCTGCAAGGTATAAAAACCACTATACTTATCAAATCATGCAGCAAGTAGTTTTGGTTCTTCAAGTCCTTTTGTGTGCTCCACCATGATAAAGTCGACTCTTGTCTCATCCCTCGCACTTGTATCTGGGGTTGTGGCCCAACGCACTCTGACTGTCTATAATGGCTGCCCTTTCACCATCTGGTAAGTGGAGCTTCATGAATGACTGAGTTCACCGACAACTTCTCAAGGCCGGCGATGTTCACGGGCACGGGCCCTCATCCTAACTACCCTACTGGGTACGTCACTTCGTTCTTGATGTTGCGCGCATGCTAACAGGCTCCGAAGATGGGAAGCTGCAGCATACACCCACGTAACATTCCAAGTACAATCCATAACCCTATTTTCTCCCCTTCATGTGATACTCATTTGAACCTTTTTTTTCAAGGTCCCGAGTGACTGGACTGCTGGTAGAATCTGGGTATGTTAGTATATGGCACTATGCTACATCTCACGCTTTTCCTCCAGGGTCGTCGAAACTGCGACTTCAACAATAATCCGGGCCCTAACTCCTGCCTTGATGGTGGTTGCAACGGTGGTTTACAGTGTGTTAACACGGTATGGCTTGTCACATTCTCCTGAATATCGTATGAATGATACATGGACGAAGGGTGTTCCTCCTGCCTCATTGGCAGAATTCACTCTTAATTCCAATGGTTTAGACTACTATGATGGTTTGTATCCTCAGACGCTGTATTATCCCTGTCCTGACAGTTGGTCTTAGTCTCCCTGGTCGACGGATATAACTTACCGCTCGCCATCACAAACAGTGGTGGTTGTGGTATCGCGAACTGCCCAGTTGATCTTGGCCCAAATTGTCTGTATCGATTTGTTCCACTACGTTAGAGGTGGTTTATCGCAGTACATAGGCCCGGCACCCCTCATTGGACCCTTCGACCCGTCCGGCTTTCCCGTCGGATGCAAGAGTGCTTGCGAGGCTAACTTGGATGGTAACCCATGTGAGTAACCACATATTTGGTGTGAGTTTCCTGACGGCTTCTCGCAGCTAACTCGGCCAACTGCTGTACCGGCCAACACAACACCCCTGAAACCTGTCCATCCTCTGGTGTCGCGTATTATAGCTACTTCAGTGCGTACAATTATTGTCATCGGCATGAGAATGTGCATCGCTCTAACGACATTGTATCATAACAGAGCACAACTGCCCGAATTCGTATTGCTATGCCTATGACGAAAAGAGCGGCACGGCACTGTGGACGTGCCCCTCCAACCGTAACGTTGAATACACTGTCACATTTTGCCCTCCTCCTTGAGGGTAGAAGTGCTGAAAGAATATTGTTTCTTGTCTTGTCAACTTTCTACGCTGCACTGCTTGAAATAAAGTACCTCGTTCGCTGGTAAACGTACAAGTTGGATTGTAGATAACCCAATGATAGCCACAATTCCCACTGACATTATCGCTTTACCAATCGGACTTTTCGGCTGAAAAATTCTTCTTGGATCCCTGTAGCCTTGACCTGTTTGGTGACTCGGGATGTACAGCCATTGATACCGTACTCGTAGAGTACTCAGTCCCTTTGCGATGAACATGATTGAGAGCTGAGATAGTACCTGACTAGATCCGTATCAGCAGACGTGTTCCACACCGAGAGCTTGGTCGTTGACATTTGTTCTATCTCTTTATTTATAAATTACGCATTCTGATGAGCTCCCTTGCTTGCTTCCACGATGCATCGAGAAGAAAAAGGCTAGCACATATATGAGGGAATCGACATGAGCCCTTTTCGCCAGCAAAGGACGGGAATAGCACTTAAACAGATAAACGACGACATTGGATGATAGAAGCTGAACTCGTGGATGAGAGTTTTCCGTGCGGCCGATGTTATCTATGAGCAATCTGAACATAAAAGGTGCAAATTTAGTTTTAGAAAATGCCTTGAAAAATGGCAAGTAAACTTGGGACTTATAGGGGCAGCCGCCAGAGAACTGTGCAATAAGGACGCGAGAGATAAACCTTGATTCTCACCAGCAAAGGGCATTGGAAGTGCCTCGCCTCTCAGAAAGGAGTTACATCATGACTGTCCCCGTAATTGCTGTGGTCTGTTCATCATGAGTGCAGATATCAATACAAGTGAAAGGGAAAGATCCTCTTGTGAGGTCATGTGTCCTAGAAGGAAAAACTACTTGGCAGAGAATTCTGCAGCCTTCAAGGCCAAATCAAATAATTGTAGAAGTAAGTCTTTCTCTTCCATACCCACGCTGATTCTTACTAATCCCTCCTCAATCCCATACTGTGCCGCCCATTCAAGCTCAGTGTAGTGAGCAAGGATCGTGTAAGGACATGCCAGCGTGAAGTTCGTTCCGAGACTGGGACCTTTCTGACAGGGTAGTGCATCGAAGAAGGCTTTCGACGCGGCTAATGAAGTAAATGTGAGGGAGAATAGCCCACCGTAACCACCTTCAGGGAGTTTGCATTGCAGATAGTTATTGGGGGTCGTGTACTTCGGATAAAAGACCTCTTTGATGACGGCGGACGGTATACCCTCCGCGGCCGATCGTGACCGTAGGAATGCGCAGATAGCTTGAGTGTTGTCGTCGATGATACGCACACGTTGGGCAAAGTCGCGCGAGTTTCGTTCCATGTATAGAGCATCTTCATCGAAGTACGTATCTTCATAAGCAGCCATATGCCTTTTCAGTGTTGCGTAATTTCGTCCTTTCGGGTTTAGAACCAAGCTGTATACTAAAATGAGCTGTGAATTACTTTGGAACGTTGGCGACCTACCTCCCACCCATGGTATTCGCGTCACCACTGAATATCTTGGACAGACTTGTAACGACAATATCCGCGTATGGCAAGACCTCGACGTTGACGAAGTTTCCGATCGTATCGTCAATAACCAGCAAAAAGTCATGCTTGTCTGCTAATGCCCTAAGGCGGGGAAGATCTGGGCAGCGCAGAAGTGGATTTGACGGAAACTCGGTGAAGAGAGCAAGAATCGGGGGCTTCGTTGGGTTTACGCTAGAATCTTTGTCGAGGAGAGTTTCGAGGGTATCAATGTCTGAGCCAAGCCCATGACCAAAAAAGTGGGCTCCTGGTCCCCACTTCTCTAGAACTTTGAGAGTGTCGATGTAAGGAAATCTTGGTCAAAGGCATTAACAAGCAACGTTATGAGGAAATCAGGAAGTCAGCTCACCCAAAACAAGCGCTCTTTGCCGATGGGCGCGCTCGCAAGCAGAGCTGGTGAGCATTCCAAATTGCGGCCATCCCGGTGGGGAAAAGAAACACGTCATCTTCACTAACGTCCTGAACACCTCTACTGCTTGGTACAATCTCGGTGTCCTGGGTGCCAGCGCCCTTGGGGCCGTCTGGCACGTTGTCCCCGACAAGAACACCCGCTATACGTCTGCGGAGGGCACGCTTTGTGAATGCGGCAGAACTGAGGGGTAAGTTGCGTCCATATCGTTCTTCAAGGTATGTGTCCTGATCCTTGTCCAGGTATGTTGGGCAGCTGACTGCTCCTGATGGTATCCATGCTGCTGGAAGCTTCACTGAGTAATACTTGTTGGAAGGTGGACGAGGAAGAGTCGGCGAGGCAGTGGGTGAGTGTGGGCCGTGCTTGTCTCGTCCATCCAAAAGGAAGAGGCAGTACTCAGCGAAGCGAGAGGAGATTCCCAGACCGGTATGTTGCCAGAATTGCTTGGCGATAGACGATAGGTTCGCAGGAAAGAGGGCTATGTGCAATTCCGCACTTTGCCGTGGGTGGGAAGAAGCGTCCTCGGGCCGGATAACGTATTGGACCAGTCTAACATGAGCCGGGATCGCTACAAGCGCGGCTCGACTAAGTATGAACGTTCGACAATGGTCTGCAATTTTCTTTGAAGGACATAACAGACACTTCTCCCCATTCACCCCGAAATTTTGTTCGCATATATTGGCAAGCTGAATGCAATGAGTTCCGTGAAGGTCTCTCAGTTGCCAAACGCACCTTTCGAATGCTTAGATGAATGAAAAATCGCGGATATCCCGAGACCATCGAATCTACAACACGTTTTTCTCCCTCTTCATAATCAACATTGTCTCTCCAGGTTGGAAGGGAAACAGAGATAGCATGCTGAGTGAATGGAGGGACCGCGAGTCCAAGGGTTCCGTTTCCAACAGCAAAAGTCGCGACCATTTTATGTCAGATCGTCTCCGATAGGGTACAGAAAATGGAAGCCGCGAAGTTGAATAGAATCTTGGTATTATGTTTGATGGGCGAGTGGTTTGAGTGTAGAGATGGGGTCCTAGTGATTTATATAGTTCTGGACCACAGTGAATCCACTTGATCCGCCACAAAAGGAATGTCAAACTTGAGCTTTTGCGGCAGACTGTAAAGGTCGTACGAGTTTCAATGACCAACACGATCGCTGAGTTTCTGCACTATACAGCCACTGCTCACCGTATCAAACCTACACCACCCGCCGTTTGCAGCGAGCCCTGAAGCTTGTCCCTGTTCCATGGCTTCCGACTCATTGCAGTCCACTGCATCGCTCCGCATCTAATTTTTAATTGATCATTTTCTAGGAATCATATTAGTGCTGGTTACCGCATCAGCGGTTTGCGACGCTTCTGGAGAGAGAGCGCCGAAGAATACCCAAAAGTGGAGGACGCTGATCCTTTGGCATACTTGGCTGGTTACGTGGCGAAGACTCTGTACCGCATGTTGGAGGCGAGGCGTAGGATTCAAAGATGGAGTATTCATTCGACAATTTCACTCTCTGACCTCTATCCCCTCCCCAACGCTATTCCACATGTCTTCTGGCATCCGTATCCTGCCTCCTGAAGATTCTGGTCCATCCTTATTCAAAGGGCTCTATACTCTGTTTACAGGTGGCTTGCAGGGTATGATGGACGATGTAGCAAATAAAAACCCCAAATTTCCACCGTTGGAGGTGCTCCCGTGTGCCAACGTTGATGTAGAAAAATATGCCGCTTGCCAGCAGCCCGGAAAGCTAGCTTGTAGCTCCTGCAAATTAGTATCTTACTGCTCCAAGGCATGACATTGTCGGCAGGCACCTGTACTTGTTGACTAATCGCGCCTGCAGGAATGTCAAAGGATTCATTGGGTCACTCATAAGTCAGGTTGACATTAATCTACTCGTGAGACGGGACCCGTCCTGAATTCAAACAGATTGCAAGGACCCAATCAAATCGACTAACTGGAAGCCTGGTTGGATTGTGCAGGGTCGTGAACCTAGTTTTCTCGACAAATCTAATATGTCGACGGCTGAGGAATTCGCAAGTCGATTCCAAGAGAGACTATCAATTGGTTCATCGCTGTCTGCACTGTATTCGCTTCTGCTGCTATTGAAAGACGCTAACATCCGTGACAGTTGGGGTAACGTCCCGGCCATGGATATTGTCCACCTGCCGAATAACGAGAAGGATCTGAAAACAGACTTGTCGCTTGCATTCGCCGGTGGGTGACTTGCATCGACATCTTCTTCCCCTCACTCCTTTCTAGCCTCGGGTGATATCCGAAACGTTGTCGCAACAGTTAATGCCCTTGGAGCAGATTATTCTGGAAAACTCAACATCCTCATCAATGACCTTAACCCCTATACTGTGTCACGCAACATCGCTTTACTTTTGATCTTGGGAACAATACCAGATGAAGTTATTGCCGCAGATATTGCCCTCCATTTCTGGTACTCCGTTTTCTTGCCTATGGAATACCGGCTCCGTATCCTATCCATAGTGTCGACCCTTTTGAAGAAGTGCAGCTCTGCTGGCCCAGTCATTGCTACTCTAGGTCCTCACTCAACTTTGACTTGCCAAGTTTCCTCTGACGTCCGGCGGCTCTTGGTGGAAAATGTTGGACCTGCAATGACCCCAGATCAAGCCCAAGACGAGTATAAGCGCGTGAGGACAGCACCCTCTCGTGTCGACTTTCGAGATCGAATGTACATGGGGCTGCGGCCCTCGCATCGCCTTGCATTCCTGGAGTATCGACGATTCGGCATCATACTGCCTTTCGGAGCCGTCAATGCCCATTGTAATGTGCCAAACCCATCTCTTTTCTCCGATGGCGTGTGGCTACAAACTGACTACGCAGATCCTCTCGAGTCCTGGGAGTAAGTATCGCTCCCGCTGAAATCTAGAGCGATTGGTGACTCATTTCCTGTAGCTTGGATAAGGTCTTTTCAGCAGGGAAGGCGCACGGTGCTCAGCCTGAAGATGTCTATGGTTGTCTTTACTTTTACCTGTCCGACCAACTACGAGCATTCGCGCGACGCTTGCGTCAGCACCACATTACAATCCACATGTTCAACTCTGAAGCCTGCGCGCTAGCGCGAGGCATCTCTCAGGGCAAGTTTGTGGAGTACGGTGTCCCATCTACTACCCGATTCGATCGCATTGATGTGTCGAACATCATGGACCCGAACTATGTTGGTATACGAAGCGTGATGGATGCTTGGGGACGACTCCTAGCGAAAACCGATACCGCCTCTCTCACAGGATACTTCATGAACTGGGTGGCGTTCACGGAAAAGGGTCGAGTTGTGGATGCTGGCCGGTCAGCCGTCAAAGGAACAATGGCCTTGATGGTGAGGAGTAATCGGGTATGCTGTCATGTTGACCACATCATTGGGACCATTGACTGAGCTTTCTCCAAGCTTCGCCCATCTACAAACCCTAACTTGGCCGTATACCTCGCTATGGATGATATGGACGCCTTCTATGACAATTCCCAGGCATTTTCCAAGTTTTTGAAGACTAACGGGGGTGCGAATGTCAAGCTACAATTAAGGACGCGTCACAAGATCATTCCACACGTACGTGATATAAATGTTTTGAAAGATCCGTGATGGACTTTGAGCGCGGAACCTTGATAGCGACTGAAAACTGCTATCGGAGCTAAACCCGATGCTCTTCCAGAATTCGTTGATGATGAAACGTGGTATCGTTACGTACGTTACAACTACTTATTGGGGTGTTTGGTGAACAAGGTGCTTACACTGAACTTTAGACTCGACTGATCAGTCGGACATGGACTGAACGCTTCGTTGAGTTTGTTCATGCCAATGCGTAGAAAGTTACAAAGGTCGATATCCTGCAGTACACAATCATACAAGTGTGCTGTGTTTTCCAGAATTGTTTGGCATCATTTATGTAGGTTCCGTATGGTAACGCTTGGTATATAAGCGCTTGAGTTGGTTCTTCGGCGATACTACTGTACCTTCCATTCTTGCGGCTAATACAGTAGGGCTACACGAGGCCGGGTCGAACCATGTCCAGTAAGTACTACGGAGCCATTCAAAATCCCCGCTGATCAATGTTCGTCCATAAGAAGGCAAACACGTTTTGTAGTACTGGACATGCCATGCTGGTCGGTGTTATCGATCACCCCATTTAGACGCTGCGCACGCACTGTCTGATTGACTCGTTCGTGCTATGGCTGAACCTTGCTCGTCTGCAGAGTGTATGTTCACTTCCCTCATCAAATCACACGATCCGCTCGGCTTACTGGCGTCTGATTGGGATGCCCTTGGTAATGCCATCGAGGAAACACTGATGTCGCCCACGTTCCCGCCTCTCGAGGCACTACCTTGTGCAAACCTTCAAGTATGCTCAAAGCCCGGAAAGTTACCTTGTGGTCGGTGCGCACTGGTGTCGTACTGTTCACAGGTAGGCGCGTATTTGATTGTTTATCCTCAATGATTCAATGGCAGTGTCTGAAGAAGTGTGAGAGAGAACATAAAAGTGTTCACAAAAGAAGTACGTGTATGACACTCCGAGCGCCGTGTGACAGGAATGATCAGCTACAGCTTGCAATGTTCCCGCCGGTTTCCGGGATGCCGGCTCCTGTGCCAGCGATCAGTCTTCACTGACGTTTTCTTCCTCACGAGAAACCACGCAGATGGCTGCACTAGTGCCAGTGTGCGCTTCCTATTCTTCGAGCCGATTCGCAAACTAATCCTGTGTGACTTAGGCCTGGTAACCCGGCGGTAGACGTTATAAATCTCAAAAACAACGAAAGGGATAAAACGAGAGACTTGTCTCTGGCTTTTGTTGGTGAGTCACCTCTTTTTCTTTTTGGATCAGTCTCCAGCTTCGCCCAGCATCGGGAGGTCTTCGGAACGTTGTACGCACCGTCAATGCACTGGGATCTGATTATGCAGGACGTCTTCACATCCTACTCAACGACACCTCAAAGACCACCGTGTCGCGCAATATCGTTTTACTTTTTATCCTTGGTATGATGCCCAATGAAGCGGTGGCCGCTGACATTGCACTCCATTTTTGGTACTCTGTCTTCTTGCCAGAGGAGTACCGCCTTCGTGTCCTCGCCGTACTGGTGTTGATTTTGCAACAGCGCACAGACAAGACGGAACCTATCTCTGTCAGTCTGGGTGGACGCGGGAAATTGACTTGTCTGGTGCCTGTGGAGATAACAGACCATCTGTTGTACACTGCAGGCCCCATCCTGTCAACCTTACAAGCACGTGAAGAGTATGAGCGTGGTGACGCAACACCAGCTCGACTGGACACCAGAAAACGAGCGCTTGCGGGGGTAAAACCTAGTCACAGCCTCGCGTTTATGGCGTTTTGGCGATCTGGAGTTGTCCTTCCCTTCAGCGTCAACAGTGACCACCATACGGTACCCAATTCTTCTTTATTCTCGCTCGACGGTACTTGGCTTCAGAACACCGTCGAGAACCCACTTGCTTCTTGGGAGTATGTTGAAAACGTCCACTTCCGCCTCCTATACTGACGTCACCGTGTACGCTGTACAGTCTGAACGAAGTCGTCAAGTCAGGACAAGCGTACGGGACCCAACCCGAGGATATCTACGGCTGTCTGTATTTTTACGTTTCCGACCAACTGCGAACGTTTGCAAGGCGTATCCGCGAGTTCGACATTACCTTCCATATATTCAACAGCACCGCGCAGACGCTCGCGCAGAATATTCTGAGTAGCGAGTACTCCAGACACAACCTTACACCTCGCATTCGATTCGACCGTGTCGACCTTGCCCATCTTCTTGCAAACGACGAGGATGTGCAAGACACGTTAAAGTCATGGACACCATTGTTGGCCAAGGGAGAGACAGCTGCGATCATTGGTGTATTCTCCTACTGGACCAAGACACAGAAGGAAGGCAGCGTCGTTTGCGCAGACGAAGCCGTCGTCGCTTTGCTCGTCGAAAAGCTGATCAAGCTAGGCAGGGTGACCACTCTTGTTCATTTGCGTCCGCCAGTTATTGACCTACGTATACCATGACAGTTGCCGCCTGGAACATCGCTGAGAGCAAAAGAGACAGACACAGCGGCGCTAGACGCAGCGTACGACAACTCAAAAGCTTTTTCCAAGTTTTTGAGAACCAGCGGGTTTGTCGGTGCGCTGCGTGAGGCGACGCTGAAACGTCGAGTCAAGCACAGAATTCTGCCTCAGGTGCATCGTTTCACTCCTGATATGCTTGTCGACTAAGCACTCGCCCCAATTGTTGGCTATATTTCCGCCAGAGAATTAGGATGCCCGTAGATGCGAAAGCATCAGACGTTCCTCACCTTCCGGATGACGAGACGTGGTATCGCTATGTGTGTTTAATTTTTCATCGATACAGCACTGTCTTGCTAATTGATAGATAGGTGAGACTTGCCAAGGTTTCGTTAACAGCACGTTATGTAGAGCTTGCACGTGCAGCAGCGTAGTGATCATGCCAAAGGTGTTCTCGCTAGTTCTGGATGTACTGTGACTGGGCTCGGTGTTCAACGTTCGCCGATACTCCGTCCAAAACCAGTGTGGATGACGGAGCAACGACATAAGAAACGCACTGCCTGACAGTGAAACCTTGGAAGCAGAGTATACAGTATTGGGATGGTTAGATATAAAATGTAAACAAAACTATACTATACATGTTGATTTCATCTTCTCAAGTGCACCCCAACCTCGCCACTTACGAACATCTCAATTCTCTCCTATAAAACGCCAGCGCCCTCTCACACTCCTCGTCGAAATCCATACTAAAACTCGAGTCTGCGACGATCGTCCCATAATCTTCTTCGTCATCTCCATCATCATCCTCGTCTACTCCCACAGTAAAACGAAATATCCTTCCGGCGTGCGACGCGGGGGCCCTGGGCTCGGGAGATGCTGCCTTCATTGGAGCGCCAAAGACGTCGATTTTGGAGTGGTCGTGTTGGAAGATGTCAATCAACAATTCCCATCTGGAGTACCACGGGAGTTCCCATCTACAAAGATGGTTCCATGAAGGTGGACTGTGTAGCGACGAAGTGCACTTCGAGGGCTCCAAAGGATGTTGTGTCTCGGCAACTGGGCCGTCATCTATAACAAGGGTGGAGTCTGCTTCTTCGTCGTCTCCTGAGGTGGACGAAGTATAGGTACTCAATGTCGACGAGGAGGTGGACGCTTGAAAGTGTACCGCGTTGGTCGCAGAAGGGGAGGATGCGAGGGACCTCTGTTGCATATCGAACGTATACAATGCCTTGTGAAGCGTCCACAAAGGGAGCTTGGAAAAAGAACGATCGATTTTGGCAGGGTATGGATCCCTCAAAGCGGGTATGTCACCAACGCGAGGATAAATAGAGGCGTCCTGTTCTGATGTCCTAGGTGGGTGGGGTGTGAGGTCGCGCTCCAGACCTGACGGAGGGGTGCGCATATATGGTGGCAGACTCGCTGTAGTAGCGATGCCAGTGTATGCGTCGTCATTCTCAGATTCCTGTATATGGGTCTTTGCCTGCCGCGTGCATGACTGCCACTCGGCCCATTCTTCCTGGCGCGAGTTCCAAAAATTCTTTTGATGAAGAAGGGCGCTGCGCGAGAAACCATGGTGGGGGTAGTTCAGTCTCTGCGTTGCGACAGGGCAAGGTGGGACGAGCCCCTGAGGATCGACGAGGGTTTGCGCCGAAGGCAGGCGGACTGGTATGGGAGCTCGAGGCTCGATGACAAGATCCGTGGGGTCCGGTGGGGCAAAGAACATGTCTAGCGTGTCTGCATTTTCGTGGTCGTCCGAGCCCGCGGCTGGCGGTGGATCATCTATGCCACCGTCCATGGTTAGGGGGCAAGGAGGATCTGAAGGTGCGATGTCGACAGCGATGCTTCCACCCTCAACGCACGCGTACGGAGACTCTCTGCAAAAGAAAGTGCAAGACCAGTCCATCGCTCGCGGTGGCGAGTTGTCGGCCTCGTCTGTGACTTCCATACAAAAGTCAAGACGGCTAGGAGAACGAAGAGGGGCCTGAGGCTCGTCCGACTCATCAAGCGAGGGAGACGGCGATGAGAGCGAACAGTCCTCCATGGGGGGGGAGGGGGAAAAGGAAACAAGAGGGAAGTGTGTGCTTTGATGTCACCCGCGTCAAGTACAAGCTGAGCGTCTAAACAGGCACAAACCGACGCGACACGGTCAATCACGTGGATTGAGTTTGCTTTGGACCACTCAAGGTTAACAATAGAACAATAGAAATAACATTGGGTGGGTACAGACACACCGATTTTACTTTCTGTCAATGCGCAACGTCGTCTTTCGCATCTTTTCCGAGTGCTCAGAGAACGGCACTATGTACCCGCCCACCGACGCTACCAGTCCAATCCTCTGATCCGCAACCATGTCGCCATCGAGAGGGGGGGGGACAACTTGAATAATTGTTTGTTTTTCGACACTGTGTATCTCGATCGTGCCATTGGACAACAGTGTCGTAATATTCGGATAGTCCAGACCTATCGACATATGGTCTATTCCTGTTCCTTGCAGAAAGGTAGGTCAGATAGCCACTCACATATAGAGAGCGGATGGCTCGGCCATTCTAGGGTTCCCCTGACAGGATCGCCCTCCCCGTTGATGAACACGCCGAGAGTGCTTGCACCCGTCCACGAGAGCAAGAGAAACTCGTTTTCGCCAACAACCACGATAAATGGCTTAACAGGCGTTGGATCATCCATTGCCTGATTTATAGGAAGCACGGGGAACATCTGAGCACTCTGCAAATCGATGACATTGTAATATTGACTGTCCGCGACACAGAGATACTGCCCCGCACGTCGAGCTAGCAGAGCTCCGGGTTGGAACGGGATTTCCTATAAAGTCCAGGTTCTATCATAACTGTTTAAACTCGATTGACTGACTGACCCTGGAGTAAACCAGACGTTCCTCATATAGGCTGTAGAGCGCGATAGAGTTTCGCTTTATGATACAAAAATCGACTGGTTGCAACTTGGACGGATTCTCGTTCATCGTGGGGGCCGTCCGCAAGAGATGCTGCTGATCGACCGCAAACGTTTCAACGTGGCGAATGGGCTTTATGTTGGGTACAGGATCCAACGAGGGTAGTGTGTAAAAGTGGATTTGACGGTCTTGGGCAAGTTGAGTGGCGAAGATCAGACAATCCAATAGTGTCCGCTTACCAGACAAGATCAACACACGAGACATATAGGGGATGAGGACGAGTTCATCGATAGGCTTTCCGTTCGGAAGACCCTGGCGCGAGAGCAGAGAGTAGGACTCTTGCTGCGGTTCCAAGACGATATGACATACAATGCAGACGTCAAATGAAGGGTAGGCTCACGTCGGTAGAAACTGGCTCAGCTTGCAGAGCGTATCGGATTAACTCGCCGTTGGTGCATCCGATGTAAACCTCGGAACCTTGAATCACATGGGTCAAGAGGGTGCGGGATTTGGATGGTGCATACCGAGTGCCTGAGCACACGAGACGTTTCCGGGCGATATTGTGGGTATGAGGGGTTGCAAGACGTACGGTGGTACAGCGAGGTTGTCCGACATGACCGTTTGGTACGTAAATCCATCAACCCGTCCGTACATCTTCCCGTTTCTTCACCACCACCACCACCACCAATAAGCATCATGCACCAGCCCCACCGCAGAGCGTCCACCTCCGTAACCAATCCGTCCTCGCCCTTGAGCCCCGCGATGCACCAATCAGCCTCACCAGGTCCAGAAGCCGCCAAGTGGGTCGAATCATGGGCCCACGTCCATGCGAGAGGTAGATCGTTGTCAACGTCGCCATGTCACTAACGCGTATTTCACGTAGATCTCATCGACTCTCGCATCGTCGCTGTAGACGCGGACTGTACTGTGGAAGACGCCTGCGATGCAAGTTTTGCTCTCGGTCTCCACTATCCCCGCTCACCCATTCTTACAGCTGCTCCTCAGGGAAGGTATCTCTTGTCTCGCAATCAAGGCATTCCCTAGCGCACCAGCGAACTCGCCTTTTCTCGGCCTCTTTGACGTACGCGTCCACTCGTCCCGATCGTATTTTCCACTGACGCTCATCTAGTTTTCTGACGTAAATGCATTCTTGACCTTGGCCGCTACCCGGCACACCATTCCTCCCCATGAACTCAAAGCAAATTCCCGCGCAGACCAAATCATGTCTGCTGCGCGCTCTGGTCGCGTTCCTGTTCATCTAGTTAGTAGTGAGTGTCCATATATCCCATAGTTACCCAATCTGATCTCCCACAGACTTGTCCGAGAAGAACTTTTTGGAAATTCTGCCCTACGAAGCGACCGTAGTATCCCTATTGGCCATTTTTGCCCGTGGAACACACAGAGGTAGGACATTTAACAATCAACAACACAGCTCATGCCCACCTACCCACAGTATTAGTATGCTCGCCTTCTCCAAGCAACACGTATCTCGGCATGGTGTCTGATATGGGGCTTCTGTCATGGTTCTCAACCTATGCAGAACAAACTCCTGCATTCCAAGTTTACCTCAAAAACTCACTTTATGCGCTGACTCTTCCTTCCCTTTATGCGTATTCCTCCGTCGTCGCAACTTCTAGCACGGCCCAGGTCCTCGATGTTATGCGACTCATGAGCGAGCAAGGTGTCAGCAGTGTCGCAGTTGTCGATGAAGATTCAGGAACGTTGTTGAGCGCGGTCAGCGTGACTGACATTGGCAAGGTATGACAACACTAGCTACTCGTTATCGCTTTATATCAACCCATCACTTTTAGATAGTTGTCCCTTCCCAAAGCAATCATATTCTCTCCACGCCTGTACATCAGTTTATCGCACAAATCAAGGTCTGAGCGCCGTCGTTCAAGCTTACATCTGACATTGACGCCCACGTAGGAGCCTGACGGCCTGACAGATGGAGTCGATAAGTATCCAGGTAAAGACATATTCCATCCCTCCAACCAAATTAATACTATCTCTTGCGCAGTGTACACTGTACTCCCTACCACCACGCTGTCATACACTATCCAGAAACTTCTCGCCAGTCCGTTTCCTCTCAGCGTTCCGTATGCTCCTTCTGAGTCAAGCTTATCCCTACAGCTAATTCCCATCGGCTTTTTGTCACTGATAACGACTCATCTCTGTCTCCTTCCCCCTCTCCTTCCAACTTGGGAAGTGGGAACCTTTGCGGCATCGTCTCCATCGTCGACAGTGAGTCGTCTCTCCGTCTATCTCGTCCCCCCTTTCACCCGCGTTATGCTAGTCCTTTCTCTTTTTGCGCGTATCGCCAACATCCCTGACGTCGACCCAACACAACGGATGCGTCACCGACGCGCCTCCTCCTCGTCCTCCCAATCCTCCCGTTCGGCTCTATCCCACGATCTCTCTGCCAGATCTCGTTCGAGCAGTCGGACAAGCATGCGTCTGAGCGCGAGCCCGCGCATCGTAGCGACCACCGCAGATAAACGCAACTCCATCTCGAGTCTGGATGCGTTTCAGTGGTCAGAACTTGTCTCGCCAAGAAAGGAAGAGCATAAGTGATGTGCGGTGTGCAATCGCAGTATTCATGTCATTCGACTGTACTATTCGGCAATGATATCCGCCAAGGTCCCATAGGTCAAGTGGTTTACACATATGTCGTTACTCAAGTTACACAAGCTTGGTCATTTGTACGCTGGAGCCGCTCGATAAAACACATCAAACTTCCTTTTTACTTCAAGGGAAAGCGCAGTGCGTACATGTGGAAACCTGAACAATGAAGAAAAATTGCGTACATGTATGTCCCTACACATGGCTGAGAGTGAAAACAAAGACGGTCTAAAGTCCGAGTCTACGTCGTCATAAGATATTAACTAGGAAAACAGTAGAATAGAACGGAAAATCGACACGAGCAACACTACTGCACTGCACGCCCGTCGTCATTCTGCGGTGCGGATCCGCCTTCTTCTTTCTTCGTGCCAATGACCTTGGCGAGATCGGCGATTCTCTGCGAAAGTTTCTCGAGCATGGGCCGGACGCCTTCCTTCACCTCCTCGGCAACACGATTGACCTTGTCGCCTACAGACATCTCGGGAGTTGTGACGATGTCGCGCAGATCTGTAATGGTCTTGGAGATGTCGGGGTAAGTGGATTGAAGCGTGTGGGGCAGCGCAGCAGTAGACTGTTGCAGCTTCTGCAATTCGGCAAGCATGCTGTCCGAGAGAGTATGAATCCGTGTCTGAGCGCCCGTGATAGACGCTGAAGCGAGCCCCTGTATGGAGTTGGCTGTCTCGATAGCCTTTTGACTAGATGACCATGAGCGCATATATTGAGGGCAGAAATACTACTGCTTACACGAGAAGGTTTTGTTGCTGAAGCTGCTTGAGATGTTCCGAGGAGTAGACATAGAGATTGTCTTTGAGGAGCTTCGAGATAGCGAGTGCGCGCTGATATTGGTACTGACATTCCGACGAGGTGGAAGAGGGCGAGCTTGTACCAGACTCGCTCCCGACCTTGTTGACAGCACTCTCGAAAATATCGACAATAGGGGTGAATCGCTGCGAGCGCGCGCGTTTGTCAACCGTCTCTTGGTGCAAGAAATCACGTGCAACGTACCTTATCTATACCCTCCGCAACGCCGACTGCGGGGGTCTTTACATTCTTATCGAATTGCTCATTTGCGGACGATACGACGCTGTCGCGCCTTTCCCGCACGTACACGACCACATCTTCTGGCTTGACCTTGAATGGGTAAGGGTACTTTTGCTCGATGACATCAAGTCCCTTGTTTGCGTAGCCGTCCGCAGACACAATGAGTGGCGCGAGCCGGATTTGCAAGGGTTGGGAGAAGTTGTACGCGGTTTGAGAGATGACCTGCGCGGCGTGATAGGGGGAGCGGGTGAGCACGCTCGACGAGAGGGTGGCATGTATCTGGTCTAGAGAAGACGCGATGATAGGGATGGAGGCGACTCGGGTGAGGACGGTGATCTCAGGGACCTGTGGTTGGGGCTGGGCTTGAGTGGCGGTCGCCATGACAAGAGCGGGCTCGAGAAGAGAGGGAGTATGAAAGATGAAAGACAGGAACCAAGATGTGATGTGACGCAACCAGAAATCGAGACAGGGTTCATATAACTTGGGTGGACTTGCATGTGATTTTTCCCTACAGCGCGCCTGTCACACGTTGTCACAACTTACTCCTCTCACGCTTTACGTCGATCAACACAGTCTGCGGATGGGGTTCGACAATCACAGGCCCGGAAACCCAAATCGGAGTGCTATTGTACTAGCTTGCTCTCAAACCCCTGTTTCTATCAAGGGATGGGACTCGAATAACGTCTTATCTTGTGCTCCAAGATATGACGCAAAGTTTCCGACAAATCGTCTCTCACTTTGACATGATCGACTAATGATCGACGCCACTTGAAAGATTAGTGGTGTTTTTCTAGTTGCTGGGATCACTACTGTTGACGGCGGAAACTGGACATGCCAAATTAATCGTTGTTTACGCCGACTTTTGGTTTGAATCACATGGAAAAAATTGTCATCGCTTGTCTAGCGAGGTCTCCGTGTCCCAAGTGGCCGGGTAAACATAGCAATCAAGACATTGGAACAAGTTCATCCGACTGTTTCAAGGAGATCGACTTTCGCGCGACGTCAACCACAATATCGGTCGGCTGGAAGTGTCTCATGTTCTGGATTAGTGTACTTCCAACTTATCATTGACATGATGCGAGAAGGATCGATGATTCGGAGTTTCCCACGTATTGATGATCACTCGGGCATTATAAGGCTTCAACGTCTAAATCTTTTTACAATCAGTAACTTCAAGTTGGACAGAGGATGTTCCAGATTGAATGTCACAGTTCAACTCCGTCGCGAAGAGCATTTCGTCGACACGGTTCTGATCGTATCAAGCACATCGAACCTCGGGTCTTTAGAACCTAGAAGTGACCCATCTAACCCCAACTGATTCCGTATCAGCAAATAAAGGCAGGCAACGAGGCAAAGGTTCCTTGATGGCCGCCGTCCGCTACTCTTCAGGTGACTTCACGAACCCATCGCTAGGCTCCATCAAGCCAAATCCACACCGTTCTACTCGACTCCGATAAGAGTAGCCAGGATATATAAACGCATCATGAGAGAGAACCCAGCTTCCCACACTTACATCTGCTCTCCGAATTCCCAATGTCTATCCCCCATATTCCAGACGAGGTGCAGCAAGGGGTTTCCGTCGTAGTCCATACAAAGTACGGTCCCTTGAATGGCGGTCGAACCCAGAACGGCGCCGCTGTCTTCCTGGGTAATATTGAAACTCTTTCCCTTGTTTATATCTGGCTGATCAGTGCAATCACTTACTCCAGAGGTGCCATACGCCTTACCTCCCGTGCGATTCCAGGACCCTCAACCACTTCCAGAGGGCTATCGATACGAAGACAAGCATTACGTGCTTGAAACGAAACGTGATTCTCGTGGCTCTTTTTTGCACTGGTGCATTGTTGACAGTATTACCATTCGCGCATCAGATTGTTATCAACCTAACAATAACGGACAAGGATCTAGTGAGTTGTACGAACCCACTCCATTTCGACACCTGAGCTGTATTTGATAGGTTTTCCCCCGGAGGACCTGAAAGGATATGGACACCCGTCCGAGGACCCGTGAGGTTATGTCGTTTCTGCATACTGCACTCTTGCGACGATCGCCTGTAGCCTTTTCTTGAATATCGTTGCACCATCTTCATTCAATGGTACTTCCAGGTTTCCTGTCAAGGTCTACCTCCATGGCGGGTAAGTGAATAAGCCCATGTCTAGCCAAATCGATTGCTCATCCGCGCGTATATTCAATCAACCACAAGCTTCCTGCAGTTCGGATCACCACATGATTTGAATAGTCAGGCGCAATATGTATCCCAAGAACGTTCAGAGGTCTGGGTAAACGTTGGATACCGTCTCTCTGTCCTGGGATTTCTTGCGTGCGATGCACCCAGAGTAGAAGGAAACTTTGGTTTCAAGGACCAGTGGCTTGGCTTACTTTGGGTGCGAGACAACATCGCAGCATTTGGTGGTAAGCAGCGTTCAGTTGGCAAGGTAGATGCAGACTCATTATGGTGACTGGACCAGGTGACCCCGATAATATTCAAGTTACGGGATTGTCTGCAGGTGAATTCATGACGCGGTCTTTTTTTCTTCGGGCTAAAGGGGATATCTAGGTGCTCACTCTGTTCATCAAATCTTGCACCACATATCAAGGCTTCCGCCGGGACAAAGCTCACCTATCAGGTCTGCTAGACTGGAGTCTAACGCCATCATGTAAGCATGACCTTTGGTCTCCACCGGTTTTTGCTCAGCATGATCAAAGGATTGCTCCAAAAACTGCGGCAGAGCTCAGGCCGCAATTCGAGGCTCTTTGTAATGCTTTGGGATTTGACGCAAAGTCGCCTGACATCCTCGATATACTGAGGGATCCTCTGAGAGTTCCTCCCGAGGCGCTCATGAACGTTATTGAGACGGACGCCGTCGGTGTATACAATGGAACGTTCCGTGGCTGTCTAGATGGTTCTTGGATGGCCACTGATCCTGACCCGATGGCCTGGCAGCGCAATGGTGATCTTGGCAGGAAACTCCGCGAAAAGGGCGTCAGGAGCATCGTCGCTGGGGATACTTTGGAGGAATGGTACCTCTACTCGATTGCCCATCCCATCAACAGTCCAACCGACATTGTCCCAAACCTATTGCGGTACTACCCACAATCGATCGTCGATGCGCTATTGGAGATGTATCCTACACTCCCTGACAACGCAACACCCGAGGAGTCCCAAAGGCTGTTTGGAGATATATTATCCGACGGCCAAGTCAACATACCTGACCGGTTGCTTGCAAGAGATCTGCGGCTCGTCGGCTTCCCGGTCCTTCGGTATGAGATTCACTGGGTGCCAGAACAGCTTCGAATCGGGGGTGGGTAGTGTCCAAAATTTTCGGTCATCTTCAGACTGAAACGTGGATTTTTCGGTAGGATATGTGACCCATGCCACCGATCGTTGTTTGTGGACGGTGCGCGTTCCGAATCTCACTCCGCCTCAAAAGGAAAAAGTGCTCGAGTGGCTTGATGCAGTTGACAAGGAAGTCGAGATTTTGGAGCAAGAAAGTCATTTGGGTAGACCACTCGATCAAGCGTTGACGCTCAAGCAAGATGAGAGCATCGCGTGGTCGGTGGACGCGCGCTGGGACCGTTTCCTCCTGGTTGCAGGTATTCTGCCTGGCGAACGGAGCACCTAATCCAGTTGGTACTGCCTCGCCGGTCGGTGGTACGTGGATCGAGAGTCTTGGTTTCTTGTAAAGTCGTGCTGTATGACATACTTGTGTGGGAGAAAAGGATGAAGCGTGCATTTTTTACCCTTTGGCCTGTGAAAGGGAATTCGATGTGGCCGACCTACAATGACTCGGATGAAGCTCTCAAGCACCCGGGCCAGTCTGGCGGATCAAGGTGCCGGTTGATACGACGGAGTGGTGCAGAAAGGAGGTAACTCCTGCAAGACAACTTCTCGGAAGGAATCAGAGCAAAGTGTTCATGTTGCAACTGGTAGAAAAAAACAGGCTCTCGCGCATAGAGAAGTAGTTCTATTGTATCTTTTGAACAAATCGAGAACGTAGAACCATCTGATGTTCGTTGTCACTCCGACTGCATTAGGAAAATCGATAGCCTATAGGCTCAGAAGCTCGTCTCACGATATGAAAACCGAGGATCGAATCTCGCGCGTGTTGGTGGGATGAAGGCAAGGGCTACAAGGATAAAAGGGTAGGGTACCAACGAAGAATCCTCCGTACCAAAAGAAACAGACAACAAACGATGGTTCCCATTTACCTCCAACAGAAAATATTCATACAGGGGGTTTTATTGGACGACACGAATACTAGGCGATTGTGTGTTGCATTCCCTGACGAAAATGTGGGTTGCATACCTGGTAAAATCTTTCACATAGTCATGGATCTGATTTGCGTCGGCCTGCGCATCTGGCCCGTGTCTTGGTGTTGGGTGGTTCCCACATCGACCAAGTACCATAAATTGACCAGAATGACCAAGCCTTGCGACCGCGTAAGTGATCGACAGCGGCCACACGAAAAACACTCACTTCGTCCATAAACCTTGCGCGTCTTTTCATAGACACCAAGGTAAGCCGTGTCCGAGGCGTTCATTGTGACAAGGCTGTGGAACATCCCCTCTGTGATGACCACGATGATCGGACAAAACACGGTGATGAGGTACGTCCAAAAGGTGTACTTGGTGGCTTTATAGAACGAGATAGGAGGGAACATGTTTCAGGACATGGTCATTCAGTGAGGATAGTGTGGGACTTGCCAAAGTAAGCATGATATAGTGAGATGACCCAGTGGAGTACCCAGATGCAGCACTGGGAAAAACATCCGAGCGGATGGTAGAAAGAAGAGGATCTTTCTGCGAGGCGGACATACCACCTCGCCGAGGTGTACGCCATCCACCAAGGAGCGAGTCCAAGTAGAAATCGCTGAAAAGGGTGGGTCGCGAAAAGCTCCGGGTAGAAAGAAAGAAGAGAAAGCAGGAGGGGAACGTATATCAAGAACACGAGAAGGGCGGTTGAAGTTTTCGCTGGCGGGTTCATCGTGACGGAGAGCCTGAATATTTAGGGGTAAAGACACTTGATCGTCATACACTGCCACCCATATGACGTTGACCGGGAAAGACAATTGTCTTGTCCCTGTCGCCGGCGACCTAGCCAGTCCTCGAGGTTCGAGCACACTGGCAAAAACTCCATGTGCAGTCCAGTCGAGACGGGACTCGGGTGAGACATGAGACAGCACCGCCACTGGTCAATTTGCCGCACCTTTCATTTGGTCGTTCTTACAGGCATTGCAGTTTGATGGCAACATGGCTAGTTGGACACACTCCCTGGTTCATACCAGTCCGAGCTAGACTTCGTCTTGACGTCCTTCCTTCCCATCTATGGCTTCAAGCACGCAGCCACCTCAACATTGCTCTCCAATCCCCCTCGCCCGCCTCGCTCGAGATAGAAACGATGCCATATCCAGCAGCACACCCAGACCCCTCCGTATTTGAAACCGTGTCAGAGGAGTACACGGCAGTGTCCACACTAGGTCCACACCACTTTACCCCACTGAGCTCGTCAGAGACCCTCGCATCCCTCGTCTCAAAGCGCAACTTTCAGACTGCCGACACGCTTCGCAAGGAAATGATAGCGCACCACATACCCATCCCTCGCGACGTCCTCTATCTCCGCGCAGCCCTCCACGCGATCTCACAACGTCACCCGAAAGGGACCGGATCCGCACGAGAGCGCCTGGATGCGTTCGAGGCTTGGTTGTCGCTCGCACCCGATCGCCATGAAGAGTGGCAGTCGTTTCATGACATCCGACAGAGACTATTTCGGTCCATGGATCATCTCAATCTCACCCTGGTGTATCGCTTTGGTCTCGTGCTGGCTTCCAAGGGTTATCATTCGGGAGATGCAGCCATGCAGGTCGTGTCGACACTTGCGCGCTATGCTCAACCGTCAGTCGTAGAGAGGTATTTGCACCAAATGCAGGATGCTTCCCAGGATTACCACTCGATCAAGGACACGGATTCGCCATCAGTCTCGCTGGCTGGTGCGTACAACCTCTCCATCAGAACGGTCGCCTTGGGAGGCAAGGCAGAGGCTGCACTAGCTCTCATTTCAATCGCCCATTCGCGTGGAATCCAGGTTTCAGATTTCACGCTCAATATCGTTGCAAAACACGCTCTAGATCGACAATCCCTTATAAACCAGATCCTGGAGTTATATCCCTCGTGGACCCTACAAGATACCGACGACTGCCACATTACAGTAGAGTGCGAGACTATCCCTGCAGGACAGGCCGCTGACATTACTGTACTGGCAGCACGCCTTCGGTCTCTGCGTATTGCTCTAAGGTCGCCCTCTCCGCCCTCCCCTCATGCCCTGCACAGTTTTATAACCTCGTACCGAGCTCTGGGGCGCACCAGAGCTGTCACCCTCCTTCGCACGCTCGCATACCGTCATTCACTGAAATCTGCGTCCACCTGGGCATTCACCGAGATGCTCCATCATCGTTCGCGACGGGAACCTTTCCATCTTCTCTACGTTTTCTCACAGCACTTCCACCTGGTTGGTGTCCCGCGCAAGACGCTGCTGTCACTCATCAGGGGAACGCGAGGACAACAGGCACGGAAAGAGCCTGTTCAACGATGGGTGGATGCTTCGTGCCCGATGAACGAAAAGATTTGGCCATCCGCTTATCACACGGCACTCGTATGGGAAGCTATTGTCTCCGTCTCTCCCAAGACCGACCGACAGAGGTTATATGCACTCTTGCTCTCCCTCGTTGGCAAGAGTAGACGACCAGAACGACCAGAACAGGAAGCTGGATCAAGCGTGCAGTTGGCGCTGCCTCCCGACACGTACGATGCGGCGCATTTCTCGCCCTTTGTGTCAATGTGGGCGCGGCGTCGGCCTGCGAGGGCAGCGAGCGTCTTGCGGGATATGGTGCATGTCGGAGTTGAACCGTCGATGATCCAGTGGAGCATGGTCGCGCGCGGGTATGCGCAGCACGACGACCCAGTGGTTGCGTTGCGCATTTCAGAACGTCTCGAGGAGGTGGAGCGGGGGGAGGAACAAGGGGTGGGTGACACGAGCAAGCATTGGTCGCCGTCGGACGTGCTACTAGGGGTGCATACAAACGTGTTGCGCGGGTTCGTCCTCGCGGGGGACGTGCGGCATGCACGCGAGGTGGAGATGCGGCTGATGTCACGGTTGGGGTACCAAGCCGGAGACAGACCAGCGACCGACGGGAGCATCGCGCTCTTGCGAGGGCTGGAAAAGCGGGTATCAGTTCCTGAATGAGTTGCGGTATGTTATTTTACTACGGTTGGGCTTGTCGTCATGATCGCATGTAGTCGGGTTGTCGTGTCGAAACGTTTGCGCCAACCTGAGACGTTCGACCTGATACATGTCACGATGATTCATCTTCGGATCACGGAATGTAGCAGGACATGTCCGACCACCGCAAGTAGGATTGTAGATGAGTTTGACTGCTGCGGAGCGTACATGGATACAACAATAAGATGGCCACCCAACATGAAACCAAACATCGTGCGTGGGCGCAATGTACTATAAAACGGAGAATGGGATCACATAGTACCACATACATCCGTTCTTGTTAATAAAAATAAAGCTGTCCGATAAAGTGCAGTACAAAGAAAGCGATAGGCACGTTCTGAAAGCGTCGATGTGACCGTCTGCGATAATGAGACTATATATCCACCGAGGGAGATAGCCAGCTGAGATACGGTGGCGAAACAGGACCATATAACGCGAATGGATATAATCGGGGCCGAATGAAACGCCAGTTTCCAAACGAAACGCAGGTAAAAGTTTTGTATGGCGAACAAAAAGGGTCGCATGGGGTGCTTAAGTGGGCTGTTTTCGGATATTGGTGTAAGCGGGGGGGAGCTCTATCGTCTCCGGCTCTGCAGGTTCTTGGGCACTGCTTGGACCGGCGTCTTCATGCTGTATGATGTTGACTGCTCTGAGCTGTCTGGACATACCGGACTTGCGCGAGCTGGTCAAAGGGGTTGTCTGGGAGGATGGGGACAAGACGGCTGCCTGGAGTTCTGGTGTGGCTGAGCGTGGGTCTGTCAGGGAGGTGACTGCAGAATGGCGCCAGACTGCGCTAGAAACGGAGTCGGAGAAGAGGGCAGAATTGCGAAGGTGGTCTGTTGCGGACGAGATGGTCGGTTCGGTGACGAGGTAAGGATCTGGTTGGAGGTAAGGGGGAGGTTGGTAGCTTGACGGTGACTCGTTGTCGTCGGGATCGCCAAGGAGGAGATCGACCGGGCGCTCTTTGCCAGACTGGGGACCGGTCTTACGCCGGATGACGTAAAACGCGATGAGACCGATGGCGACAATTGCGCCGAGTCCACCCAAAACACCACCTAATTTAGAAGTCAGTTTTACGCGAAGATAAAAAATGGCACAAAGTACATACCCACTATTGCACCCGTGTTAACCCCAGATCTGGACATATCAATAAAATAAAATAAATAATCCAGAGATAACTCACCCGCTACTACCGCCCGACGTACTGCCACTCGTACTGGTGGGGTACGTGCCACCAGCGGGCGGTCCCGCGGTGGACGAGGGAGAGGTACTGCTGATACACGAGCTGTCCGGATTAAGACCGGCAGAAACAGTAAACAAGTCACTGCCTCCTTTTCCGAGCCCGAGGGAGTCCCCTGCAACGACCAGAAGCGTCGTACCAGCACGGACACTAGGGAGCCATTCGAATCCGGTCCCCATGTCGGTCACGTTAGTGGTCGTGCCCACGGGTATCGAGAATGATTCTCCCCCGGGAATCACACCTTGAAAGTTTGGAGTGCTGCATGGGACTGTCAACGACAACAAGCACGCTCAGTGAACGAGACATTACCCTTGCACTTGAGACGGAGTCCACCATAGTCTGCTTGAGCTACACTGAACGACTTGATTGGGAGGGTTGATATTGTACGGGAAATCCGGCGACACGGACTTGGATGCGTTGAAACAACTTGCGTCAGTGCTGTTCAGGACGTTGGCTGCGACGCTGGTACCACCAGTGCCAAATCCCGAGCTGTCACTAACCTGGGTGCACAAGTGAGCACAGACTGGATCGATCAAAGCGCGGACTCACGACAGCAACAAACTGTGAGTTGCCAGGGTATTTGAGCTGGAAACTGAGAGAAGAAGAATCTCCGGAGAACTGCTGGGATACGATAGTGCGAACTTCGACACTGTTGGAGAGTGGTGAAGGGCCATAGGGAATGATTAGAATGCTGTACGGGGGCTTTCCTGAGCCAGAAATTTCAAGAGAAAGATTGCCACATTGCTGAGGAGGACTGGTGAAACTGAAAGAATAGGCAGAGGCAAAGGAAGCAAGGACAAGGATAGAAAGGGCGGATTGAGCGGGAGAAGGTGGATGGCGCATATTCTGTGGAGAAATCAAACTCGGACCAGCTGAGAAGTTCAGTTTGACAACATTCGGATGGACGAAGGGTGACAAGGTTGAAGGAAGTGATGACCCGAAATAGATCTATTCATTATATATTACTGCGATCTCAACTCGACTTGTCTTCACTACTACTACGCCGATTGACACAGCAAATCACCTTCTAGGATCACCCAGAATCACACTGGCAACCTGAAAAGGCGCTCGAACAGCGACACTGAATTTCTCCAACGCAGCTTGTGCGGTGAAGCACTCTTCTCACGCCACTGCCCCCAGGCTGAGCCAGGCTGTTCGATAGTCGATCCTGCAATATTACTGAGTCGGCTACTTAATACCCCCTTCAATACTTCTAGCCCCAGACAGGGGGGATAATCTCAAAGCAGTGTTTAACAAGCCTGGCAAGTTCAGCAAGTATTTACACTGAATGCTTGTCTGCATACCAAAATTCGGAGTTGCCACCAACGACTTCACGTTCGTCTTCCTCTCTCACTCAACCACTAGACCCTTCTGCAGAACATCACTATTTTAATAGACATCACAGACCATTCGTTTGATTTACAACCCGCTATTTCTATCATGGCGACCGTGACCGACACGCCACCCCGAGCACCTCCCATCAAGTACCACGCCCACTTGGGAACACGCTGGCAAAAGGAAAAGGCTGCCGCTGCCGCCGGTGCTTTCGATTTTCCCGAGGACCCAAAATATATCGGTCAATGGATCATTGGCGAATGTGTCGGAAAAGGCGCCAGTGGTCGCGTCCGCATCGCGAGGCACCGTCGGACAGGTCAACTCGCCGCCGTTAAAATCCTCCCACTTCAACCACTTGTCAACTCTCGCGCTTCCTTGGCTACCCATCTTGCAAAGTCCGAGAAACAGCGTCTTGGTATCGATAGGGAGATCATCATGATGAAACTTATGAACCATCCCAATATATTGCGTATCTACGACGTCTTCGAAGGCGAAAACGAGCTCTATCTTGTACTCGAATACGTGGAAGGTGGCGAGCTCTTCGATTTTCTTGTCAACCGCGGTCGACTTCCTCCCCTCGATGCCCTCGCGTTCTTCAAGCAGATCGTCTATGGCCTCAACTATGCCCACACCTTTTCTATCATCCACCGCGATCTCAAGCCCGAAAACATTTTGATACATTCTCTCAATCCTCCCTTGATCAAAATCGCAGACTGGGGAATGGCCGCCTTCGCTCCTCCCGCCCTCCAGCTCGAAACTAGCTGTGGCAGTCCTCATTATGCCAGTCCCGAAATCGTAAACGGCATGAAATACAGGGGTAACGCAACTGACATTTGGAGCTGCGGTGTAATTCTCTTTGCTCTTCTCACCGGTAGACTCCCCTTTGACGACAAGAACGTTCGAACCCTCCTCGCCAAAGTCAAGACGGGTGTTTACGAGATCCCTGCATACGTCGATCCTCTGGCTAGGGACCTCCTATCCAAGATGCTAGTCGTTGACGTCAACCAAAGAATTACGGTGCGAGATCCTATCATTCGGTCTCTCTTTTTCTCATGGTCATTTCAGATTCCGGAAATTATTGGACACCCCTGGTTCAACAAGAAGACGCCTGGGGTCGTCTACATACCAGCACCTTCTGTCACGGAACTGGCCAAACCCCTGGCATCCGAGGCCCACATCGACGACGAGCTACTGGAATCTCTCTGCGTGATCTGGGGCAAGCATGCCGACGTTGAAGGCATCAAAGCCGATCTTTTGAGTCCTCAAGGAGAGGGTACGCTCGCCAAAGCATTTTATTTCCTCTTGCACGAATACAGGGAACAGACACTCAAAGATAACGGCATCATTCTTGACCTTGACGAGGCACAAATCCATCTGTCTGGAAAAGTCATTACTAAGCAATACAGGTCACCCTCTCAGAAGCGGTCCCACAGGTTCGAACTCGACACTTTGACTCGTCAAGGACGACTGTACACAAGTCGCGATGCACCTCCGCCACCATTTCGATCGCCCTCTCCGAATTTGGCGGCGACGGACGCTTCCTCCCCAACTTCGATGTCCAGATCTCGAACACCATCTCCTGTTGGACCTCGACCCCCAAAGCCTCGACCGGTGTCATCTCCGGTCGCCGAAATGCCAACACGTCACAAGAGTATGACGATCAAACCCGTCGCCACAACACTCTCTAGTGCGCACGCCGAACTAGCAAGGACCCGATCCTCTACGGTGACCATGGCTCCTCCACGGATTGCTCACGATTCGCACAACTACCACGCGCATAATCAACAGTTGTACCAGCCGATGCACATCCCTGGGACCCCTCCCATATCCCTTGGCCCGGTTTCGAGAATGCCCATGGTGGTCCCGACGGCGTGGTTTCCTGTGGCTCCACATCCACCTCACTCCGCCGGACTGGTTCCAAATCCCAACGTGGCTTGCCCCGTCCCTATGGTCACGATACCACCCATGGGTGCCAGTGAAGTGCGGCCGGCTCCTATTTCACCGCGCTCCGGAGAGCAAGACTTTGAACCTACGACACCAAGTCGTTTGGATAACATGTTTATGTATTACGGGAACGGTCCGTACAGCTCGCAAGGACGACCGCCTATTCAGGTCTATCGAGAGGATACCCTATCCCAAGTAGACCAGTCACGCTACTTCCAAGTACCGACGCGTCATGTCGCGGTCCCGACTTTCCCTGAGGGTGTTTATCAATCAGGAAGAGGACAAGACAACAAAGAAAACAGCGAATATCATGAGGGAAGAAACGTGTATCAAGAGAACGACCAGGTCCAGTTGTCTGGAGGATTCTTTGCAAAGTCGCGTGGCGGGGAAAGAGTAGGTCGGGAACTTCGGAATAGTTTGCACGGCGTCGAATTTTTGAAGCGGGACGGCAAGGAACGGGAAAAAGATAGGAAACATAAAGGTGAACAGTCTCTTGATCATTGTTGCGGATCCTTTGGAATCATCTCGATTTCTAGTACCGCCACTAGATCTGCGTCCAAATACCCTAAATGCAAAACGTTCGGTAGTCAGCTCGCCGACCCAGCCAACCCCGCCATCCATCTTGTCTTCTCCAGTGGGTGAATTCAAAGGGTGGTTTTCTAACTTGTTCAACTGGAGAGCCCATACGTACGTTCTTTGCTCTACGAACAACCTCGCAGCCACGCGTACCGAAACGGTACGCATCCTCGAGCAGCTTGGCGTCGCGATCGTACTCGAGGACCCGGATAGCATACAAGCACACAGCGGTGGAACCGCGCCGATCTTGCGTTGTAGAACCAACGAGATCGTTGACGGCATTTCCGGTGCTGTTGTCCAGAAACACGTGCGCTTCCGAGTCGAGTTTTCGGTCGGATCGACGCAGGCTAGCGGGTTCGTCATGCCGCCCGTCGGCACGGGTTCGAGCACAGGCGCAGGTGCGGGTGGCAGCGCGTCACCCACGGGCATGTCTTTTTTGTTGACGTCGCCTCGGCATGCGACGGGAAAACAGGCGATGGCGATTGGGTATGCGTGTGCGATCGTGTTGGTGCAGGAAAAGGGATCGTTGTCGACGTTTAGGGCGGTGTGTCGGTGGTTGAGGGAGGAATGGACGTTGGACGCGCTGGCCAGTCCACCTGGGACTAGTAGCCCGGCAGGGCAGGGGATTCTTTGGGAGCAGCAGCAACAGCACTTGGTAGGGTTGCAAAAGAGGGGAACGATGTTGTAGGGCTGGTGGCTGCACGCGCGAGTCTGGTACTGCGCGCTGAATTTCATTTGGATGTATTTTTTCACAGTGAACTAGAGATGCATATATGGACGATATGGCTTGGGTGACTATCTGCTTCCCGTGGCTTTCGCTACTTTGAGAACGGATGCTGGACTGAGTAGTCACGGACTTACGGCAAGTACTTTAATTATAGGATTCCGTCGACTGGCGATCTGCCTGATTCCGACGATTTTCTAACAATAAATATGAAAATAATCTGCAAGTTCATACAGGCCTGATCTCCCAGAGAAGGGGGTACGATAAAAAAAAGGGAGAATCATAAAAAGAGACTCAAGCTAGGGGTGTTGGCGATCCGATCCTTGTTTGGCGTAGGTAGATATAACAAGAAAATAAAAGAACAACAAACCGAGTGGATGGTACTTTAGTACATGCAACACGGGCACAGCAAGCAAGATAGTCCAGGAGGGGATACAAGAGACATAGTTATCAGTCCAAACGTACATGTGCGTCGTTCAAGCAGCAACGGCCTCACTGCCGATCGGGCCGCGTTCGACATCTCTCGGAAGTGTGTCACTCTCCGAGCGGGTCCCACTGCCGAGCGCAAGGTTACGGAATCCAGAACGTAAAGAGTTGATCATGCCACCTGGCGCCGCAGAGGAGTCATTGTTCGCAGGGACAAGCCCATTATCATCGTTGCCCTCCAGACCCTCTTGCTCGTTTTCGGCCTCATCGATAGAGGTAGAGCCGCGGTGCTCGTCATCGGAAATGTCCTTTGTCGGTGGTGTCGTAGAGACACGTAAGAGGGATGTGTAAGCTGTGGATGGTCAAAATCAAGATGTAGGATGCAAATTGTGGTTGCAGAAAATACTGACGTTGTCGACACACGGGGCAGAACCATCCTTTCGCCTTGCGTTTTCTGCGTGGGTTCGGAGGGGGGACGGTCGGCGGCATAGCCGCCTCGGCCGCACCGCTCGTGTTCGCAGCGCCGCTCCCTCCCTCGCCGGTGGTGGCATCTGCAGCAGTACCGGTTGCATTGGTTGATTCATTGTGAGTGATGTTGCCTCCCGCGCCAAATTCAACCATGTTGATTGCGCATTCCTTGCAAGCAACGAGGTGACGGCACGGAAGGAGGATGACCTCACGCGGGGCAGAAAGACAGAGGAGACACTCTGAGGATGGTTCATCTTCGTGAACAGCCGGTGGTACAACAGGGTTGGCGGTGGGCGGGTATGTATGAGCATCCGTGGTCGCGGGAGAAGAGGCCTGAGGGTGAGCCGGGGTAGATGATTGAGCGGTCAGACCATAAATCTCATGGAGATGGAATGTGTGCGGGCCAATCTGCGAGGGTGGATAAGACGTAGCCCGAGAATGGGTAGTGAACACTGACCGTTGCTTCGCGTTTGATGACTTTGACGACCCATGGTCTGGCATCCTCTTCGTCGGCAGTCGGGGGTGTACCCATGCGGACGATGTGGAGAAATGTGGTCTGTTCATTGACGGTGGGTAAATCCATACCGTCCTCGTCCAAAGCGGACAGGCGGATAGTGACTCTGACACCCTCTTGCATGTCATCCTTGGCTGGTTTATCCTTTTCGGATTCGGGAGAGGCATCGGCAGTGTCGGCATCAACGACGGCCAGGGCTGGGCCAGACGCAGCACGGTCGCCAGAACGCTTATGGAAGTGGAAGGCTGTGAAACGCTTTCTCGAACGACCATTTCGAGGGGGTGCTGTGGGGGTACTTGTTGCTTGGGCATCTGCAGGGGGATTCTCTGAGGGAACATCCTCTGGAGGGGCAGACTCGAATCTGCCTAATTCCAAGGTAGCGTCTTGCTCTAATTTAAGGAATTTGCCAAATCCGCCGTCGACAACGGACTGGAATACGAGGATGTGGGAAAACCCGCGAGAGTCGACAGCTTCGGCAAGAGGATGATCGGCAGGAAGGATGACATTGACATCGATTCTGCACTTTGGAGCGTCGGAATCGTACTCGAATTCCAAGCCATGGTGATGGTGAGAGTCTTCGTGATCAGGGTCATCGCCGGGTTCCATGGAGAGGGGGACCAAGCGAAGGGTAGGGCGCTTGAGGTTGACGAGCGCTTGTAGGGTAGTGGTGGGCTGAGAGGGCTGTAATGGGGTCAGAAGAGAAGGGGAAAGAGAGGCAGAGATGAGAACCTCTTTGCTCTTTGCTATCCATGCCTTGATGAGATCCGTCGAGAGCGAGTCCGCAGCGGCGTTCTTTCCCACGGAATGCGCCCAGGGAGGGACGTTGTTGACGACGCCGATGTCGGGGCCAAATAGCTGCTTGGACTCTTTCTTGGTGTTGTCTTCTGGGGTCATGTTGACGAGGACAGCGCCATTTTGGGCCATTGCAGTCGCTGTGCGGGACGTTCTGGTGTCTGTGCGGGCGAGATAAGGAGAAGCCTGTATGCGACGGGTGCGATTCCAGGTCGAGTACTGATTGTCGTCTGGCAATTGAGATCAGTGAACTGGGGTGCAGAACGGAGACGAGAGACCAACACCAAGTCGAGATGATCGAGGGCATCTTGGACGGAATTCCTGTCCCTTGGCTACGACAACGTTCTCACACAGCTATCCGAGTCTGAATCATCACACGGGACAGGACTTGCATTGCAATGTAATGAAACAACAACAACAACAAAAAAAGAAACTATGCAACCAGCGATACAACCCCACCAGCCTCCTTGATTTTAGCCCTGTAAAAATACGGATCAGCACACCTTGCAAAGCGCAACAAGAGAGACGCACTCGGCTTTTTGGGAGACAAAGCGTGCCTTGACAATGAATGGCAGTTTCGGTAGTCTGCATGGCCCGTCAGGAAAGACGCCAGCTAGCGATCTCGTGATCATCTCACCTTCCGTTGCCCAACACCTTGCCATATCCATGTCGAAGAGTGTCGATCACTGGGACAACCTCAGAGTCTTCCGTCAATCCCTCCTTTTCATTTTCAGGTACAAGTGTCCACAGCTTGTCCACGTTGATGATGGGTCTCCATTGTGCGTTGCGAGTCAAGTGGAATCGTCGCATACCCACTTTACCAAAGTAACCAGGGTGGTACTTGTCAAAGTTGATGCTACCACGAATTTGCCAATCATTTCACAACTCCAAAGCGGAAGACATACCGGTGGTGGTGCATACCACCAGCGAGACCACGACCACCAGGGTGCTTGCGATGCTTCCCAACACGTCCGTGACCGGCAGAGACATGACCACGGTGCTTGCGAGTCTTTGAGAGGCGGGTCGGCATTTTCTGTACAAGAAAACATGCTCGTTAGCGTTGGCTCCATCCGAGCTGCCATCGATCCATCCAGCTATCCGACCCATCTGATCACGCATATGTACCTTCAATCGGCCTTTCACGGATTGGAGGATGGACGAAAAGGACGTTGAACGAGCGTAAACTGACCTTTGGACTGTTGTCGATGTCGATGACCTTGCCGTAGGATTGAACAAGCTTTGTCGGAGTTTGAATCCACCGCTTTTCATGAATCAGCCAAATCGATTTGAGCTATACGTACTTGAAGATGGCGAAAAACTGTACGTGCAACGCTCGCAGGTCCTTTCTCAGCGAGTGACGTTCTCCCAGTGTCGAGGTAACAGAAGACACCAAAATCCCAAACGCTGCCACGTTCAGAATCGTCAAGCAAGATCATACTTTGGGGAACATGCTCAGAGCGTAAGTGAAACGCATCTCTTGTCCTTTCTCAACCCGCATTTCAACCACGGATATATAGCCAAGTGCTCTCGATGCCCCAAGTCCTCTTTGCAGGCTACAAGGTCCCCCATCCACTCCATCCCTATTTCCTCCTCAAAATTCAGACCGATGGTACCATCACCCCTCAAGCGGTCCTCGAACAAGCATGCACGAAACTCATCGCCACGCTTTCTTCTCTCGAAGCAAAATTCAAGCGCGAGTTCTCCTTCAAAGACGTTGAAGGCGTAGTGCCCGAGGATCCCTATGGCACGGCAGGCACTGGCGCACAGACATGGGGTACGGGCAAGGATTACCTGGATTTTTAAATGCGGCAATAGGACCAACTGTTGGCATGTGTGCCCTGTCTTCATATGTAAGTTTGATTAATATGTATTACTTATAGCTGTTGCCCTGCAGTCGCATCCCTCGCTGCGTTGCGTTGGGAAGGAAGATATGCGGTCCAAAATCCATCCTGCCAGTCATGCTCAACTTCCGGGTCTCCGAAATACACTATTGTACACAACATACACATGACAGCCTCGTCTCTCTTACTTGTACTCGTTCTTTCAAACCCTCACCGCCGTGCTTTCCGACAGCTCCTTCCTGCGATGTTGTCCCTCGAAGGACGTAGCCCATCGGGAGACCAACACCTCTCGATGAATTTCCATCTCCCGTCCGTGACCACTCTGATTGGTCGGGTCTGGTACCTCCCGTGCTAGCAGCAATAACTTGTTCATTTCAAGAGAGGCGGTGATACGGTGTATTCCCTGTCAGAATCTTTTCTTCCCGATCAATCATGGGCTGTCGCCAAGGCGCAATCCCCACCCGCCTGCAACATGATGCTTCCGAACGATACGTCGCTTCGTGGCGCTGGGGTTGAAATTTATCGAGGTCGTAACTCAGGGACCATTCATCGCACCGTATCCTTCGGAAGAGGCAATGCAGATGATCCGCCTACCACCGTCAGTAGTGTAGACAGTCCAAAGTCGGCAACGTGTCCATCAGCTTGGATGAAAAGGAGGCACAAGCCAAATGCATACATCTGACAGATCACCGTGTACGACACGTTGGTCATGCACATGCACTGTGGAGTATCTCAGTCAGAAAGCCAAAGAGCATAACCATGAGCATGAATACAGCAGAGATGGGCGGAGGATGGCATGCTTGATGGTTTTTAGACTTGGTGTTTGAATTGTTCGTCAACATCCCGCTGGCAATAAAGCACTCGTACGAGAATAAGATGGTCTACCCCAATGTGAGATATAGGATCCATGTGTTGACTACTTCGGTGGTAATCATTGGACATGGATGGTGGAATTGACTGTGGCATAGTGGGCGAATATCCAGGTACGAACAACGTTGGTGGGAGTACTTCAGGAGGACCGAACATCCTCATGTGTACGTGTGCTTCTGTCGGACGACTAGATGTCTGGCCTTGTGGCTCTGTAGACGGGTGTAGGCCCACACGTTGGCCGTGTGCCACAATCTCTGCCAACGTTTCAACGCGATGCACGCGTCCGCTGCCTTTGGGCCTTCGCGTGGTGCAGTGGTCGCTCGACATAGCTCGCATAGGATCTGGTTAGTGATAGTTGCGCTTTCCAGATAGTATGATACGGTCTGCTCGAGCACCTGCACCACTATGGTTTCTGCTGTTGTGGATTCTTAGGTGAACGTGGTGTGGAAATGAAATGAGCTGGCAGGTGTGGGAGTAAGGTAGACGATAACGATGATGGTGGTCCGAGATGCGTACATTCTGCGCTCATTTGATCTGACATAGCACGGAGAAGTATATATCCGGCGCCTCATGCGGGGCAAAGCTGGTGCGACCGTAAGCCCATCCATGTATCTGCTATCCACGACTCATGTACTCACGCATTTGCCGTAGATGAACATGTCATTTACTGCGGGCCTCGCCTTGAAAGGATACATACAGGCCACACCTACCGTGGCCACCAAAGCCCGATCCATCCGTCCGTCATACTCGTTCGCAGCCGCGACCCCCGTCAACCAATATGCACGGGAACGGGATGGCCCTGCTGCGGGGAAGGCATACAGCACCCAAGGCGCACATCTCGTGTGCGTTGATGTTTTTCGTCATGTGGAAGGACCTACAAGTAATTGTTGGAGACTCGAGGTGGCGGTTTGCAAGTGCCGACCTCTGTGGGTAAACCCGAGGCAATTTCACGCTGCGGTATGCATGCAGGTTGTCATAACTTGGTTTTGACCTTGACGTGTCGAGATGGACGTATGTGCCTGGGGTGGGTGACTTCGGTCTTGCGCCATCGCGTGATGTAGACGAGCCGTCCCTACTCTGAGTAGTCGTCTGTGTGAGGTCCACCAGTCCTTTGTGCAGTGATCGTTGACGTCGTCCCGCCTACTTCATATCATGTGAGTAAGGGAAAAGAAGACGGATAGCAACTCCAGTCTCCACCGTCGCAGTGCACGCCTCGGAACCTTCCACGCGACAAAATCGAATAGGGAAACGGAGCAGCGTATTCTGGGTGAGTCTGAGGTGTGATCATTATCGTGCAGCATATATATCACCGAGGAGTCTTCCGAACGCGAGTCTTAGGCTAGCGTTTGTTTTGGTGTGTTGAATTCACAAGCCTTTGACATATTCTTTAGTTCTTCATGCTTCGAGCGAACTGTCGGCTCGCAGCAGCCCTTGCGCCGATCTTCAATGCCTCTTTTGACAGACCTGCCATCGGAGGTCATCTCTCTCATTCTTTGTCTCCTCAGTCTTCGAAATGTCATACGAATGCGAACAGTAAGCCCTTTTTTATTTGTTGTATCTAAGACTGTTCCATTCCTCGTCCTCAGCTTAGATTCCCGCTGACAGGTCTGCAAACAGTTCCGTGACATCATGTACGACCGTGATATATGGACAACATTGTACACGAATGCACAGCTGGCTCGTCCTCCCGCACCGTTTTTGTCCCAATCAACCCTGTTTCTCGACGACTCAGGCTAACATCAAAATCTCGAATGTAGGAGCCCTATTGGAAATTCACCATCGGCTGTGACTCCAAGCCCAATTTAAAGTTCGTGTCGTACGACATCGACCCCGAGGCAGGATTTCGCCCTTGCCGAGTCTTATGGGAATGTCCAGACCAGACCAGGCCAACGCTTTGGAGTGCGGTGTCCACTAGTGGGTTTTTCGTCCATGTTATGTTTGCCACAGACTGACGTATCTTCCCCGCTGTCCGTGTTGTAGTTGGTGTTCATGCATGTTATTCTCACAATCACAACTTGCAGGAGGTTTCTAGAGTTCCGTATGGAAGGAAACTCTCTCCATCACACCCTTGCCTTGGATGTTCCGATGCAAGTGGACGAGATTTCACTTGCAAGTCAAATGCTGGAATCTGAGGTGGTCATTCACCATTCTCATGTATACGGGATCATCGGAAATCTTTGTTCTTTAACCCGGAAACCCGATCACTCTACGAGTTTCCTCAATTCACATTGGCATTTTTAGTTTGACTCACGTATGCTAAGTATCGTGGAACCTGCTGATTGTTGAACAAGACAGAGTATCAAGATCACACTCTGCTCTGTTGACGAACGCACACGTTATCTCTGTTCGCCCATCCCTCAATGATATTTCGACTACTCCAATTTCGACATCAACTCTTATACAGGGTTTCGCAGTGTCTCGGGATGTACAAGCCCACAATGACATTGGAATTCTCCAGCTCATACATGAAGCTCTTATAGATGAACTTACCAATCAGGTGACTCTCATCCGAATTCTAATGTCGACTCTGCTTCAGGCACAATTGGTATTCATCTTCCATTCATCTTCCATCTGGCTCCCTAGAGAGCTGCTGTTTTGTGGAATGTTCAGATGATGGCCATGTCAAAGGTGTCTTCCATTTGTATGATTGGACGCCATGCGAAGGTTTCGTGAGCAACCGTCGGCATTCACCCCACGACTCTCATATCATACACTTCACAATCGACGCCAATGGATACGGATGTGTGTCCGTCTTGGGACAACCTCATGTTCCTGAGTGGAAGGAAGCAGTTGACTTGTCGGATGTCATGCGAGGAGGATTGTGTTACATCCTGAACAGGAAGTGGCGCGCTGGCGTTGAGTAGTCCGTTCTTGTCATGAATGATGGGGAGGATGGGTAACTTGGTCGCTTGTTGTTAGGGTTGGCAGCAATGATTGTTGACTGCACCCAACAAGTGTGTTGGTTCTTCGTTCACTAGTCGTCATATCAACCGGGCACCTTTCTTTGGAAAACAACCTCGGAGAACAACTGGCGGTAGGGGCAGTCAATTTACTTGCGCGCACGCAGACGAACAAAAGATGGACGCCACCAGCGACATCTGGCTTGCCAACAAATTTTCGTAAGCCTTTTCAAGAGCTGCGAGGTAGTCGTTACCACCGAACTCTGGTACGTGGAGACAGTCTCGATCGTAGCGAATAGCCGTCAACGTCAACACTTGATGGGTAGTAATAATCTTGCCACGATTTCCCAACCTGTGCTTCACCACAAAGCACGACATTTATCATTTGATTGTTGTGAGACTGAGTAGTTATACTCAGTCGTCCGAACCCTTGAGAGTGCATGCTCTGGGCGAAACCCTCGTTAGTTTCCTCTATAGTACCTCCCTCGAGAACCATAACTCAACTAGAAGAGGAATATGGGGAGATCTCTGGGACTGAGATAGGGCTTGCATACTCATGGGTACTGTTTGGCGAGAGATCGATGGATTCAGCACCATCACTTTCCAACCACTCGAAGTTGAGCTCCCTGGAAAAAAAATATTCGCGGTCCCGGCTGGACCAGTAAGATATGTGCTGTAGATTGTCGTGAACACGAAGAGAGAGGCCGGGTGTTCTCCGAATTCAAAGCAGATGTGTAACGGTACTTTCTCAATGGTTTGGCTGATGGACTACCCTCGAACGCTTCAAGAAGCCACCAACGCACGTCTTCGACTTTCCGTTTATTAATTGCCAAGTCCGCTTTCAAGTTCTAGCACGACCGTGGAGAGCAGACGTGCACCAGCGCGACAGTGCGCGCGCCTTACCTCAGACGTGGGTTCGTACTTGTCCACCCATAAAGTGTCATCTTCGTCGTCCATCGTCGTCCTCGTTTCCTCGTATTGGGATGTTGTGCATTGATCGAGCACTGCATTTCGCTTAGCGTGTATGCATGTTCTCCGTACCACCAGCGTGGAGATGGTCACATGGGGATGCATCATCGCATTCGTGCGGGTATCGCGCGTGTTGTTGGGTCTCTTAAGCGATCAGCGGTTCAGCGTGCTATAAGTAGATAACCGCTGCGCACGGGTCGACGGGCAAGCACTGGAGTGCGATTGACTCAGCGCTTAGCGCTCAGGCTCCATCGTTCTAAAGTTCACAACTGTATGTAGCAGTCGCGGTCACGGATGGTAGTAGACCGACAAGGGAGACTACAGATTACAGTACTTGCTTAAATTTCCCACAGGCTCCCTTCCCGGTCCGGGAACAAACCCCGAGCTACTCTGTGCCTTTAAATACCACGGCCCTCCGGGCAACCCTGGACCCCCTCCATCGTTGTCTTGCTCAGCCACGCTTGTTCCAATTGCTCTGTTTGTATACTCGCTATGTAATACAATTTTCATGCTGTGCAACTTTTCATTGCATACATTTGTACAAATGTTTCCACTACATCTAGCAAGTTCTCTTCTGCCAAATTAATTGGCCGAAATTGAGCATCCAGTCCGAGAAATAAGTATGGCCCACTAGTTTGACGCTCACTATGCAAGTGCACGTCATAGATTCCAACTATTTTCCGTTGGTATCCTTCTCTGTGCACTGTTACTACACAAGAGGCGGCATTGGCCGTGTGGTCCATTAGCGCATGAACATCTTCAATCATGCAATTTACTGTTCCTGCCAATGAAGCAGTTACAGCAATTAGGCCATTTTTAGCACCTGGGCCTGCATAGTAGGCAGTAACTGTCGCCAAGGTTCTGTCCATTTCTTGTTCCACTTGCTGATTTTCGAGACTAGTAGTAGCCAAGTGAAGGACTTTTGCTGTTCAATGCAGGATGGACTTACTGCTCAATAGCATGCTCAACGTCATGGAACTCGTGTGACTCCAAGTTGACATACACTCTTCGGTCAACAGTCCGCTTGAGCAAGACAACAGGCGTTTTGACAATGCCAATTGGATTCTCATGGAGCTCAGCATCATACACAGCAACCAACTCACATTCCTCAAGACCATGAGGATGTGAGCTTTCGAAGGTTTGCTTTCTGGTCCTGCGATGCTCTAATTCTCCTATCCCAATCACCCTCAGGGGTGATCGAAATCTCAGGGTTTCAATGACAACAGTTTGAAAACCAACGGTTGTACCATACCCACGAAGGTATGCGCGCACACTTCTTTGCTGATTGGGAGGTGGCATGATGTGGTGCATATAAGTTGTTATGATATGGAACAGATGATTAAGTATGTGACCTCCTTTTATTTCTCAACCTGCTTAGTCATTTCACACAGGTGATCCATTCAGAAGAGGGGCAGTGACACTTCCATTCACCACTAAACTATCATGGCATTCACTGCCCCCTCTGTTATTAGGTTCTTTGAAACTGCAGAACTGTGTCAGATGGTTTTTACATTTTTAGCGATTCATGACCTCATCTCACTTTCCCTGTCGAGTTCTCTCCTGGGGGATGGTGTTGCAGCATTGTTTCACCACCGTCTCCGTCGTTATTGTGGGCGTTTCATTTCTCCAGTTGATCCTTTCATCGCGCTCCTCCATCGCACCAATAGTGTCATCTCGGGTTCCACTGCGTTGCGTATCATTTTCCATCAAGAGACAGCTACTTGGGATGCCCATGATGTTGACGTTTATGTTCCCTGTGATCAGGGTCCCATAGTCCGTACCTTTTTGAAGAATGCAGGACTGTCAGAGACAAGAGCACACTTCCCTCCTCCCTATCCTCTTGGTGAAATTCGTTCAGTTACTACTTTTCAACGTGATCAATGGAAGATAGACATCATTGTTTCTCGAACACAGTCCCCAGTTGCGCCTATCCTTGCATTTCACCTCACCGCTCCTATGAATTATGTTTCACCCTCAGCCGTTTTTTCTGCCTACCCTTATTATACGGCCCGTGCCAGAGCAATCATCAACCCTATGATTTTTCATGATGGACGCACAACTCCCTCCACATTTCTTGGAATCCAGAAGTATCGCTTGCGTGGGTTCTCAGTTCGAACTACTAGCGAGACATATTTTCAAGATATAATTGACGGCGGCCTTTCACATGAATGTGGTTCTGCGACATGCTGCTTCTCGACAATACGTAACACCAACGATCAAGGAGGGTTTTATATGTCAATTTCGGCGGACGTCGATGTGGGATGGCTACGCCGGCAAGTTAACTACACACAATGGTGCTTAGGTGGCCGGCCGTGCAACCGTTCTTTGGGGTACGCTCAGCCAGCCATCATTGTTTAAGAAGTGTGCTATTGTTTGCAAAATTGTGTTGAAATACGGTTACATGTTCAGTGAACAATACTTTTCACAACCTTGTGGCTATTGACATCAGCGCACACGTTACATGTTTGCTTTGTTCGTGTCTTCTAGTTAACGCTTCGGGACACCCCAGTCGATCGGTCGTAGCGTCGCGAGGTTCGACTAGCCTGCATTGCAGTGTGTGACCTATAGTTTACGAGGATCTAGTTGCAGAATACATATGACGAATCTCAAAACTTACATCGACTGTAATGAAGAGCCTTGCAATGCTACCACCGCTCCTCGAACATCTGCGCTGGTTGAGGCGATCAGTAGCGCGACAAGACACACTTTAGGACCATACGTCTGCTTGCAATCGTCATGCAGGACGGTTCTACACCCGTGAGTTCTCGAAAGTCCCCGGAAGTTCAAACGACTCTCTGAATCGACGACTTTGAGAACAGCAAGGCCTGGTGGCACGGAATTTGCCGAGACTGTCGTTTTGTGCTGTTCCATTCTCACGGCGACGCATGTTAAGAATTACTCCCCAGCACCAGCTGACGCCACGCCACTCCTTCGGCCTGTAAGTTGACTGTGAGCATTCTATACTTGTTAGGCGCTTTTTATCTGCAAACTGACAATAGCGACTTCTGTGGAGCAACATCACGTTGCGAAGAGGGATGTCTGGCCATGGATGCCATGATTCAACCCAGGGTGTCTTAGGCTGCGAGCAGCCGATTTCTCCAAGAGCGCCCTGAAATCTCACCGCGCACCTCCGAATGAATGCCATTACTGGGGACTCACAGCGCTGTGCGCTACGCGATGCGCTCAATCTGGAAGATATGGTTGCGTGCTTGATGAGCTGCTGGGATGACGAGGTAGGCCGTTCCGTTCCAGTTTGATTTCCTTCGCAATGTCTCAACTCGACCTAGGTGCTTCGGTGCGCATTTCAATGCTCAATTTATGTCGACGTTGAGCGCGATTCCAGTAGATTCTCGCCATGCAAAACGCCCTGATATCTCACCGCGGGGACTCACAGCGTTGTGCATCATGGGATGTGCTCGATCTGCAAGAAACGATTGCGTGCGTGATGAGCTGCTGGGATGACGAAGTGGGTCGTTCCGTTCCAGTTTCACTCCCTTCGTAATTCCTCAACTCGTCCTAGGTGCTTCGGTGTACATTCTGACCATGATGCTCAATTTATGTCGACGTTGAGCACGACTCCGACAGGTCCCCGTCATGCAAAACGTCAAATGTACGCCACCATACTCAGTTCTGACCCGCTCATTACCCATGGTCCACTATAGTCCTTGCATTGCTGCACAACTTTCGGAAAGGGAGGTGTTCGCACGCGCCGCTAGCGGCGAAATAGCCACCCGTTTTCCCTACATTGCCGCCAACACCGCTCCTCGGTCGTTTGGATGGAATTGATGGCAAATACGGTGATGTTGCTGGCATGGACAGTTGTTGAGTATCATCTCGTCGACGCTCTGCGTTGCTCGTTCCTTTGTTTTGTAGTCATCGTTTACGCAGCGAACCGATCCATCGAGTCGAGTCGGAGATGCAATGCTGGTGATTGACTGATCAAGAACTTGCGACAGGGAACTAAATGCCCGTTCTGAGAAACGATGGATGTGGGTGCCATCTCAGTGTCGGATAGGTTTGCTGACGTGCTGCTTGAGCAGGCTCACTACCCGTTTTGGGTGTTACACGCCCCTCGTTTGTAGACAGTTCATCCAGTCAAGTTGGTCTAGCATAGCCTTTTATACGCGTTGCATAACACTAAAGTACATACGCAAGAATTAAAATTTTGAATACTCATACAAATCTTTACAAGTGTTAGATGTGGATGTCGTTAATATCCGGCGTGGCGTCAGTAGCATTCGTCATCTCATTGTTGTCGGCACTGTACAACACCGACACCGCCAGTATTTCTACTTGCGCTCTTTGGATGGACCATTTGTTATCGGAATCTTTCATCCGATAGTGCGAAATCTTGGCCTCGAGAAGCACCAGGTCATTCTTTTTCAGTGCGGCAGCAGAGTATGTCGCCATCTTTTTCTTGCTCTCAAATGCTTTTCGAGCATCATATACCTCGCTGAACAACACCTATTGATTGTTCAATATCACTGGTCAATTAGTGTATTTCGTCTTACTGGTTCTGGGCAGTCCTTGTCACTCTGCCATTTCGTGGCTCGCACACCCTTTAGGCCGTCGCTTGAGCCTTTGGCAGGTCAATTCTCAGCAGTTCAGGTGAATTTCGTTGTTTACTCACCACCCTTGGGGATTGATAACTCGTTGATCAAGGTTGTAATCTGGTTCGTGAGTGACTCTGAAAGTGGGATGATTGTGAGTGACGCCTGTTTTTCAGGAATCCCATTTTTCATGAACCACGCAGATGCAATATGCCCTGTGATCCAAATGGTGATAGGCTGGTTCGTAAGCGGGTTACATAGTTCCGATCGACGGTCTGCAAACGGTTGAAAGACCCCCCATGTTGCAGTCATAGGAACTTTGCCTAGTGCGTAAATATTGAGTTCCTTGTTGATATAGGTTGCCAATATTTGCAGACGTCTGTAGCAATCAGTGAGGTTTCGAATTATCAAGATCACTAGCCACTTGCTGTTTTAGATCGTTATCATAGTGTCGCACTTGCACGTCGTCAATCAACTTCGTGGTCATCACAGGAATAATTGTTCTGATAGAGACCTTGACGTGCGCACCATCAGCGGGATTTTTGAGGGGGATACTCTTTACAGGTAGTTTTGCTACAATCTTAGGGTTCTTTTGGTCTGGCGGATTACCTGCTATGTTTGTAGGGCTATCAATGTTTGTCGCGGTTTTATCGTTGACGACACTGCTCTGTCCTTCTGATGGCGACATATCGCTTGCAGTTTTTTCAGACTCTCCATCTTCTGCACTGGTATCCTCTTGTGCTGCCGATGGTCAGTTAGTTTTAGCCATCAAGAAAGCAAACCATATACCGTTGTTTGACGCCAAGTGTAACGCTGCAGGCCTATGCTCATTAGGGGCGCGATCGACTCTGCACCAACAAGTCAGCAAAGTTATGAAAGGTTGGTTGTCGCAAAACCCACCTTTGACGCTTAATGGTTTCTGGTGGCGCCACAGGAGGTTCCGTTCGTTTGACCATTTGATGTTGATGGAGCGGACCGAAAGTGTGGTTTAGGGGTGTGCACCACCACAATTGCCTTTTTGATGAGGAATCACGTGCAGAAAGGTTGGCGGCCAATCGAACGAGCAACAAGCTGCTAACGCAGAACGATAGCGTGCGCTGGACGCATGCTTCGTGAGGACCCGGAACATCGTCTATGCCGAACTTGGCGCGCAAAGTCACATGAGGATCAATGTCCAAGGTGAACGGGGGGGCGCTTCAAATGGCCGAACGACAGCGTGCGCTGAGCGTATCCTTCGAGAGGATCCGGAACGTCGTTTATGCAAGACCTGGCACACACGATCGCATGAGGATCAATGTCCAACGCGAACAGGGGCGTGCTTCAAATGAGAAAACGAATCGTTAAGGTAGGAGGATCACGCGTACTGTGTTTGCGAAGGGACGGTGCGCATCCTTGCGTCAGGTGAAAAGGGAGCTCCTTGGAGCGTTGGCGACATGAAAAAGGAGCGCGTGAATAATTGCGCATCTGGAAAAAACGTGTCAAAACGAGCGGCAAAAGCAGAACACCGCATACACGAGGAAGTCGAGCGAACGCGTCAAGTGAAAAAGGAGCTTCTTAGAGCGCTGGCGACGCGAAAAAGGAGCGCGTTGGTAGGAGCAATTGCGCATCAAGAAACGACGTGTCAAAAAGAGCGTGTTCACCAAGCAGAAGAGGATTTGGTGCAGCCACGTTAGGCGGCAAGGGTGCTTGTAGAACGCGAGGGGGAGAACATTGACAACACGAAGCTGTACGTCTCGGTCACGAGCGGTTCGGTTGCGGGTGGAAGGAGCGCTCTATGCTCACCCGGCCGGACCACAACGCCTCTATACCACCGCCAGCTAGCTTTTGCGTCAATCCCGTTCAGCCTCATGACTAACGAGATAAAGACGTTAAGCGAACACGAAGCGTCCTGAGGCACAACTCATACTAACCGCTTTAAAAACCACTCTTTGGTTTTCTCGTTTAAGGACGCTATACGTTTAAGCTCAATGCGCAGGTCCTCTTGCAATCGTCCAAAAACACGTCGAGGGGAGAACCAACGAAGGACTGCTAGGTTATGGAGGCCGGTCGCTCGTGAAAGCATCACGTAGGCGTTTTGAATCCCTTTGGCGCTCGCAAGGTCAACAATGACGTTCGGTAGCGACGCCCCCTGCACTTTGTAGTCTGTGAACGCCCATGCGGGCACTAATGGCACCTGGCTTCGAGACACCATGATTTTTGTTCCATTCTCCGCACGATATGCGAAGCGAACAGTTTGTGGGAAAATGGGAACAACTGATGGCTGGATTCCCGCCACGGTGATCGGAGAGTTTTTGACCTTGACGTACACACATACTACTTCACGTTCCCCCTCAACCTCTTTGTATACCACTTGCGTGACCTCACCCTCTGTACCATTTACTATTTTGTGCTCCATGTCCAAGTTTTCTGTAATCATGACCGGCATTCCAGGGATGAGAGGAAGCCGCCCTAATGACTCTCTAGAATCTTTGGCACGCACGTACGAGAGACGGACGTGATCATGTCCAGCAACCACATTTTTACCGATCTTGTCGACCGCCAAATAGACATGATATGCTTGCCTTGTCTCTCGCGCAAATTGTTTCGCCTTGATTTCGTTATACAAATCGCGGAGACGGCGTTCACCAAAGACAACGGGGGCTTGCTGAAGCGCTTTATACTGCTCGGGATGGTCGTATTGTAATCGAGGGAGTAGACGCGCTTTGAGTGTATCATAATCCGAGGCTTCATTGGGATTTACTATTGATGCTTGCCCAATGCGGACCCTGTTGAGCAGTTCAATGTACTTTTTATCCTTCAATGCTCTAATATTGTGTTTCAGTTCCACCACATGCGTTAACTGTTGCCAAAGTGATGCGCCAAACAATGCTCGCTGGCCATGACTTGTTTCATGCCCTGCTGACCGAAGCTTTCCAAGAAGGTCCGCGGCGTACAAGGCTAAGCTTGCGACGGGACGGAGCTGTCCCAAGTCGCCCGCAAAAATGACAGTGATACCACCAAAGGGCACTGTCAATTTATTTTTGGCTTGAGCAATGCGATTTGAAATTTGGGAAAGAAGTTCGGCCGACACCATTGAGACCTCATCAAGAATAAGGTAGTTTACTTTGGCCCAGATGGCTTCAAGATCACCTTGACTTGGTTTAGTGTCCCTGACCGGTAGAAAAGTGAGAGCATGGATAGTATACCCATTGATCAACACCGCTGCACTTCCTGTAGGTGCGCTCAGCAGCAGATTCTCTGGACATCCACATCGGCGAAAAAGTTCTACAATCGCATGGATGACATGGCTCTTCCCAGACCCGCCAATCCCAGTAATGAACAGTAACATTTGCTTCATGCTGCAGAAGACAAAATGCTCTGCAGCAATCTGAAAGGCACGAGCCTGTTCTTCATTGTTGTTCAGTTGATACTCAGCACGAATATCATCAACAACTTTTAGGAGATCTTCCTTGGTTAAGCATGAAGGCTCAATTGCTTCAACTTCCATACGATCCTGGACATCGGTGACCTCCAAGCAGGGGTTGTTTTGCACATGTTGTTTCAATGTTATGTTTGAATCTTCATTGTCTTCTTCCACCACTGGACGCTTCCTTTTCTTTTGCCCCCGCATAAATGAACGATGTTTTGCAACACTGTCGGAATGAATGTCTGTGACATTGACTGTGCCATCAGAGTTTTGCCCTGATCCCCCGAGCTCAGCAGTAACCTTGAGTGAGCAAGCCAAACGAACAACTTCCTCTTCATCATCTGCAAGATAGGAGGCACAAGCATCATCGAAACTGTCACCTTCTTGATCCAGGGCAGCCCGGGCACATGCATCATCAATATCATGATCGGCCGCCAGGACATCGGTAAGCGGCACTCCTTCAACATCAAGGGAAGATGTGCCATCACGGCCACTTTCTCCGATTCCAAGACACTGTGGATTATTAGAACCTCGTGCTTGCTTGGCATCTCTGCACTCTGCTTCCACATCAAAGTTTTTCATGATACGTTGTGACTCGTTTGTAAAAGTTGTCTGTCTGAAAGCGTCTATCCATGATTCACCAGCATCTCGAAGATCTGCAAAGGAGCGCCATGGCTTAAAAAGTAACATCAAATAGCGATAGTGCTGTTCATCATCAAAGTGTTGCCCCATTTTTCGTGGCAACCCTTCACCAATGATAACAGGAACAACGGGGTGGGTACGGGTACGAAGGACATGAGTATTTTGTTGTGGATGGGCATCAGAGTTGAATAAGTGTTCGGCCTGCCTGTGTTTTCCAGGACGAGGTCCATTGGGTGCAATGTCACCATTGGCAATCACTGAGCCACCTGAGGGCTTTTTGATCACCTTGGACAAAATTCAGGTATTTGATGCCATAATGACCAATACACATACCTTGCAAGTATGCTGTAGAAACTCATAAAGTGACATTGATGCAAAGGGGGCAACATTGGGACGATAGATGTAGTCAAGGTAATCACTTCCCAATACTGGATTTCCATTTGAAACATCCAGCACGAGATTGTCAGTATCGCTACTTGCTTCGCCTTCTCCTTGTTCGTTTGGTTCCTCGAAAGCCGCATTATCAGCATGTGAACCATCATGACGAGCAAGCCCATTGAGAAAATCATAGAAACGAACAGTCCGAAAGGAATGGCTTGTATAATGATCGCCCCCCCCAACAAGGTACGCCATGACTTGTTGATGAGAAATCTCTAAGCGACCCATGAACCCATTGACACATTTCATGACAAGATTACGATCTCGATAGTCTGGGTCAGCGTCGCCAACATGCTTGAACTTCTCAACATGATTCTTGATGGCGGCTTGGAGTGTTTGTATACCCGAATGGATGTTCAGATCGTTTTTGGTGATGTAATCTGTAATGTAGTAGACAAGGGCCTTTGAGGCCTGCCCAGAGCCCACAAACTTGATATCCATGTTGCATTGCATAAGGAAGATGACCAAGTCGTTGTAATTGTTGATCCAAGGATGAAGTCTGCGCAGCACGATCGAGGACAACTCGTCATCTAACATTGTTTTAGGGTTTGTTCCACCATTGATACGCATTCGACAATTATTGTCCGTGCGAGGTGAATTCTTGTCCAAATGTTTGAAACACGTGTCACTATGCACATGCCAGTTGCAGTCAATGGCCAATTGGCGGACGAATTCTTTATATTCATATTCGAAGCTTTCAGGGTCCAGCTCATTGATTTGTGGTGGCCGCGCTAGTCGACTGTCTCCAGTCTCGCCTTCATAGGAACTGGATTGCAGGGGCATTCTAGAGTCGCTTTGGTCCTGGACTGCTGTTGTCCCGGGCAATTCACATCGGACAATATCTTCCAACCAAGAGAACACCGCTGCCTTGAACAAAGGATTGGCAACCATACGATCTCGCAATTCCTGTGGGCTCGGATTGCCGTCCAACCACAGCAACATGTGGCAATGCAAAGTTCCACGCCCTTGGGTCTCCACAGTCGCATAGTAGCCAGTGCAAGTGCCGAATAAACCGCTTCCCCTGCCATACCGAACGACAATGTCAAAAAACGCTTGAATTTGAGCATCGAAAGCGCGTGCGGCATGGTCAGGATGAGAAGCTACAAAAGTCGCCCGCTTATAGGCAGACAACGACCGCCATTCTTCTTCGCGGATGCCGCCGAGAGCGCCTACTATAGCGGAAGATAGATCATGAGGATTCAAGGTCAAAAAAAGTGCAGGTGTCGAATTCTCGCGAATGAGAGATCGAATCTCATTTCGTCGGCACAATTTGTAGCCAGGGCTGCCTTCGAGATTTTTCGTTATGAGATCCAAAGTACGAAGTAATGCCACCGTTTCGCGTTCTTCTGTTGTCTCTGCCCGGGCAAACTTGTCGCGTTCCCATTTATTTGCAACACGGGTTAGCACTGGTGCCATTCCAGAGAGCTGTGCAGCCAAACGACGATGCTCTGAAGCCTTGACAGAAAACAACGTGTTACGGGAAACACGCTGCTTTTGCAGCATGTTCCAACAAACGAAAGCGAATGCTGGATCACGGGCAAAGGGTGAATTGTGCTGACGTAAAAGACACTTGACCTGTAGTTCAAATGAGAGGCGTTGCTTGTCAGAACGAGCAGGGTGATGAAAACCACCGATCCCCCAAGGGTCCAAATGAGGGAACAAAAACGACAATAAACCAGGATGGCTATCGCTGACATACGACGAGCCTGCGTGAGAATTCAGAAACCGGTGGCGATCGAGAGCGTAGGCAAGTGCGTGTGCCTTCATGGACTCGCGGCTACGAGGAGAATGATCGCCTAGAGTATAGGCAATGTTGTCCATAACTAGGTCATCTTGCAGGTTTTCCCAGTGCTCTTCTTCGGACTCTTTCATGGATGCGTCATCATCAGATACATGCTCCACTTGCATGCATTGGAGGACGCCAACATCAGCTTCACGATCAGCTGGTGTGAACAACGTATCCATGTTCTGTGATGAATACTGAACACCATCGGACAGGTACCATTCATTGTACTTGACGAGGAAGCGTATCATTGTAACCACCTTGCTCTTTGTCACAAGCACAGGCCCAAAACGCTTGAGACTCTCTGCTGTAGGTTTGGAGGCGCCACCGGAAAATAATACGCAAACACTGTCGCGAATGTGATCACTGGGAGGAGGGAGCACTTGTTGTAGCGGACCCGGGTCTTGCGGCAAAATAGCAACGTTTCCACGGTTATACCGCTGGTTACATTCCTCTGGAACATAACCACCACGCCGGCCACGCCGCACAAAATGATGAGCGATGGTAGTGGCCCTTGAACGAGCAATAAGCTGCAAATCAAAAGGAGAGGCAGTTTTGAAAGCTTCGGCGACTGCCGCGGGAAGACGATCACGCCCATAGTACAAGAAGTTGGCTAGCGCGAATTTGGGTTGCCGACAAGGTTTGGATTGAAGCGCGGCTTGACAGAGAGCACAGACAAGAATCGAGTCGAGGTGATCTAAAGATTGCATGCCATCAGGACACAGGACTGCTGAGTGATAAGCAACAAGATTGTAAGAATTGGGCAACACATGGTCTGGTAGGAAACCATTTTGAAGAACGGTAAGCATTGGCTCGGTAGGCATCAGGCAAGATAACCTAGTCTTCGGGTAAGACCAAGCACAAACCGCGCAAGCGCTTTGTTCAAAGTTGGCAGGAGCCATTTGCTCTTGCCACTCGCGAATAATCTCCTGTTTCAGATCATCTTCTATTGCAGGTGGGAATGACACTGCACCATCATCAGTTTCGGGTGCCGCTTGTTCATGTTCATGAGCGTGCTGAGCAGCGGCATCGGCATCAACACCGGATTGTCGATCACAAGTTGCGGCAAAAGCTTCTGGTGTCAAAGGAGGATTACGAACGACCTTCTTCACGTGGCGACGAGAAGCCCTGGTGAGGCGAAACAAGAGATACTGTGGAGGACAAGTGCAGCAATTATGCAATCGAAGAATGTCAACCAACACAGATTTACTTGACTGGCGAGAGGATGAAATGCCATGAGCACTGATCAGCGACTGTAAGTTTGACCGTGTGAAGAACTGGAAGTTTTCCACCAGTTCACTGATAGAAACGGGGAGAACAGGCAAAAAAACGCCGTGCGGCGAGATGGAACGGAGATCGACCGCTTCATCATACAAACCAACAAACTCGTAGTCTCGCCGAAGCAAAGTATAACTCGCGTGGGTATTCGTCAACCCATCAGCCAATTCACCCAACAGCCGCACACCATTAGGGAGCGCTGCTGCAAAACAATGAGGAATGAACAAGACGAAAGTCGAAATAACACACAAGATAAAGGCATTGAGGACATGACCCGTAAATCGCAAGGTGAATTACAACCAGCTTTCTGGACGAAAATCACGTTGGTCAAGTAAGCAAAAAAGAAAGATAATTTTCGACCAACTGACAAGAGCGAGACCGTTTCGTTGTAAAAGGGGAAAGACGTGAGGGGCTGAACGAACTCTTGATTGAAGGCGGACGGTGATGTGTACTATTAACGGGTGAACCAAATGCTTGTCAGATAAGCCAAAAAAAAAACATACTCAATATTTCGACCAACTTTCAGTGTAAAAGAGAAAAGGCTTGATTGAAAAGGAAGTGATGTACACTTATCAACAAGTGAGCGAAGACGCGGGGGGCAGCAGAACCCCTTGATCAAAAAAGGGGCGACGATTGCTGAAACGATTAATAACGATCGCAACCATTCGCAGACAACATTCAGCTCCTATATAACAGGCCCTACGGGCAAACCTGGCCCCACATTTTCGACATGGTAGATTCTCACGGTGTGACCCAGATCACCACCGCCCGGCGGCAGGAAAATGAGGAGACCATCGATTGCAAATATGGGTCTAGGGTAAATTGCTGCGATACCTTGGAACTTGAAACCAGGAAATTACGGACAACAACGCGAAGCAGGCACAAAAAGGCAACAACAATAAATACTACAACTGGGCACTGAGATGAATATACAAAATCTGCTGATCCAACGGTACATCCACACTTCGCACCGCCCTGTTCAACGCATAAGCTGCGCGGGTATAATACGCCCAAACGCGTCCACCATGTGCTTGTAAAACGTCGACGTGATCTTGTTCGTCTCCCCATCGTCCACCGCCCGCATCGTGCCAATCACCAAACGGAACCCAATGAACTGATTGCCGCCGCGAGATGAATCATTTCATCCGGGCTGTCCTTGTCGCCGATGGTCGTATGGCACGCCGACAGGTACGC
>JBBPLG010000027.1:38264-97450 GCA_038089695.1 Xanthoconium separans | reverse complement strand
CGGTAAGCATAACAAAAGAACCAAATTTCTGACCAGGCCCTGCCCATCATATCGTGGTTTCGTGCTCCCTCGTCTTCACCAGAACCCTCTACCAGTGTGGATCCCTCTGATCCTTTACCACCTTCATCCGGACTACCTGAACTTTGGAGATTACGAGCGAAGAAGAAGAGACTTTGAGCTAGTGGAACTCCAGCTAAACACAGTATGAATTGCATAGAACTAGATTGTGGTTACAGATACAAGACTCGAGTATTTATACGTTGAGAAATCTAGCACAGACCATCGGGTCCCATAGGAAAGGTAATTGTCCCGTTAGTCGGAACAGGACAGACGAAAAGGAATCGGAGTGAAAACGGAATCCCACTGTCCAGAAGAGCAGAAGATCAGTGAGCGGGAGGAAATGGTTGTCCTACTCAGAGAGAATCGTTGAGTGACTATACATCATCATATGGGAGTAATCGGAAGACATTGGATGGAAACGGTCCCATCGTGAGAAGTAAAAGAGTTCAAAGGAATCAAAAGGAAAAATAAACACACCGTAGGGAAAACTGTAACATACAGCCTTGATAGGAGCAACTATCGCTATTAAAGGGAAGTCATCATGAGTCATAACAAGATAAGAGTGAATAACATCATTGGACGATAGTCATGGTGAGTCACTCAGAATCAATAGGAATCAGTATGAGTCAACATGAGTCATAGATAAGAGATAGGGGCTTACCCTATGTGGCATGAAGGGGAAGAGCAGAAAGAGAAGGCCACAAGGGAGGGAATGAGAAGGGAAAAAGAGCAATACACAATCCATAAATCAATAACAGTCATGACCCAGGCTATCATGATAGCAACTGTACAGCTGCATGGAACCCCTTGTCTGCTTATGGCCTAGATGCATTTCTGATCACTTATTGATCCTATCACTGATCCTCATCACCCCGAGACAGTGGATCTCTATTTGATCCTTTTCCTTGTTCCTGATGGGATCCCATTCTTGATCTCCCATCACTTGTAGGCCCAATGGACTCTAGCCATATAGAGCATGTTTCATACTTTGATCCTTTCCATTCTGTTGACCCTCTTCTGATCTTCATAACAGCAGGACCCTATTTGATCCTCTTCTTCTCTTCCCAATGTGGGAAGCCTGTTTGATCCTTCTAGGATCACCCTTTACTCTGATGGTCTGTGCACCATCACCTTACAGTATATACTGTATAGGGCTACACTTGTACCATTGCATCCATAAGCTAGTTCTACGCCAGAATACCTGCTTGTACAGGCAACAACATAAATTATGTAATGCTGTGCATTACCTTTTTGATAGTCAACCTCAAATACCTTATAGTTGACCCCAAGAGGTGGGCAATATGGACACCCTCTGAGACCCCCCCCTCCCAAATCACTCCCCAGGGTCCAAATTTTAGCCACTTTGGCAAATTTCCATCCTGGACAGAAAGCTGTCCTACCACTCTCAATTCTCATTAGATTCTCTTGTATTTAGAGTAAGAACTGTGCAATTAGATGCTCCCATCCCTGTGCACTCAGAAGATGTAGTCATCCCCAACAAAAAGTGTGCTCTCATCAAACATTGGGGACTTTCCTAATTTGGTTAGGCTGGATGTGGCAGAGGCAGTGATGGATTGTAATCATTAGGCAGCTGATTATTGTAGAAATGCTGGTTGTTGAAATCTTGTGCTTGTGTGCACAAATGGGATTGAGTCTCTAAAGAAGGTCCAGGTGGATAAGGTGGGTAACTAGAATAACTGTGATTCTTGATGAGTTTAGCAATCAAACTTTGTGTTTCAGGTGCTGTTGATACATTGGTTTGCTGGGTAAATTGAAAATTGTATTGATCCATTGTGTTATATGGGTTGTGTTGAGGTCATTGTTGGTGATAGAGAAACACTTTCCCCTATGCATGACCTCTCAAGCACACTGCTGCAGGCTCTCAATCCACTGATTGTGCTCAAGCTGTTGAAACAGGCCACTACCATGGCAGAGTAAACACCCATTCAGTCTTACCTGGTTGGGTTGGCTGGTCTGAGGTCAGATGGTAGTGGTCATAAGTTAAGAGTGATATTCAAACTCAGTCGATGGCTGAGTCGTATTTATACTACAATGGCATGTGAACTACCTACTAAGTATAGTAACTACGTATTCATTCAACACAAGCCTGGGCACCTACCCCATATAGCCATTTAATACCAACTATCACCACACTGTCTTGCACCCTTGATCCAAATGAGAAGACACTTCTTCTTTAAGAAGCAACTGCCACCACTTATCTCATTCTCTACCAATCAGGGGAGCCCCAGGCATGTGTTGAAAACAATGTGTGGGAGTTGCAGTGTACTACAGGCAGCTGGGTTAGGACAAGCATCCCCAGTGTTACGCTTATTGTGACAACTGGAGTAAACACAGTTGTAGAGGATGAAGTAGAACAATAGTAAGACGCCTGTTTGATAGTCGACAACTTAAGCTGAGCGAAGTCATCAATGTCACACTCAACCCAAAGAGAAGGGTCCTCTTGTGACGACGTGAAGTCCTAGTTCTTCACTGGTAGAAGGAAGAGGGACATGAGTGAGAAGAGGACAACTTCGAGCAAGTGGAACTCCAGTTAATGTGGTAGTTATTGCATAGAACTAGATTACCATTACAAGTTACAAGGCTCAAGTATTTATACGATGAAGAACTTAGCACGGACCATCAGGTCCCATAGGAAGGTAATGTGTTCTGCTAGTCGGAACAAAAAGGACAAAGTGGAATTGGAAAGGAAACAGAGTTCTGCCATCCAGAAGAGTGGAACATCAGCAAGTGGAACAAAAAGGATATCATACTCAGAGGGAACTGCCAAGTGACAATACATCATCATATGGGGAAAATCGGAAAGACATCAGATGGGAACGGTCCCATCATGAGAAGTGGATAAGTCCAAGAGAGTAACTGAAAAATAAATGTGCCATAAAGAAAACCGTAACACCCAGCCGCATTCATGTCTATGACACAATTTACTTAACTGACAAAGAACAAGTTCTCATGGGTGATACTCCACACCCTGTCTTCACCAACATTGAGGAGAAAGGGAATGAAGGGACAGCAGTGAACACATGGGCAAAGAAATGCAAGCAAAATGCATCAACATTCACAGCAGCTGCTGACACCATCAAACACAGTCATCATGCGGTCCTCAAAGGATGTTTCCTCCATTTGCTATGTACTACTTCCTACTCTTGCTACTTGTCTGTACTATACATTGGTTTGTATGTCTAGGATGAGGACATTGATGTTTGCTTGATCAATCATTATCATCCTTTTCTGGTGGTTTCAGAGTCCCAGATTGCAAGAGCAAGGTCAACAAATAGAATTCCCTATACATGTATTACTCAATGTTACAGTAACAGTCACCCCCCCCCCCCTGCAAAAGACCACCAGTCCATGTTGCCCACCTGCCTATCACCTGCCTCTTGGTTGACCCACAAAAAACACAATTCAGGACCAGACTAAGGACCAGAAACATGTTTCAACTCTAATATCCATGATCAAGATCCAAATGGAGTAGATGCTGTTGAATCAATTTCCATCTTGGCATCTCCTCTCCAGCTAACCATATTGGCATTACTTGTAGCCTTGTGAGCAAAATGTGCAAGTTCTTGCCTAATGATGGAAAAAAAGTTTAGCAACATTCAACCCAGTCATGGTCAAAATCACCATTTATGATGCCTCAGCTTCTCTAGCATCAATAGCAATTCATCCTGCTCCTCAAAGTTCAGCTCACCACCAGGCAGGGTGATGGCATAGTCTTTGGCTTGTGTCAGTGTGCTCTTCAGGTCATTTGTCTGTCAACATAGATATCTCAGTACTGACAAGTAACCTTGGATGACATGACCTACTGCTTGCAACAGTGCCTGCTTTGCTTGTGGTGTGACCACTCCATCAGCACTCTGAGCATGTTTCAGCACAGAGATCAGGTTTGGTATAATGCTGGAAAAGAGCTGTGCTGGAATAACAGTGTCTTTGGAGGTCTCCATAAGTTTGAGATGGCGTTGTAAAGCAGAAACTGCGCGGCTCCGTGTTGTGTGTGGCTGTGTCCCCTCTGTCGTTATCCTCACTGCAGGCACACTAAACTTTCCGACGCGGCCCAAGATTCCGTTCGTTCTTCCGAGATGTCAAGTCAATCGAACCTGGACGTCAGTTCACCCCATCCCTAGCCCACTTCCAAACGCATCTCGCTGACCGCTTCCCTTTAGAAAGCGATCGAAATCGTCCAGCGTGCCATTGACGAAGATGTCAAGCAGAACTATCCCGAGTCGTACAAGCAATACATGAACTCGCTCGACTACTTTATGCTCGCCCAAAAGTGTTTGTTCTTTTCGCACACTCACCCCCGTTTCTTGACGGCTCGACGTTTTGCCACTCACGGTCGTTGTTCCTTGATATATAGACGAGAAGAACGAACGGTCCAAGGTTTTGATCCGGGCCAAGATCGACGAATACCTGACGCGGGCCGAGACGCTCAAGAAACACATCCAATCGCAAGACGAGAAGCGATCGCGCGGAGCAGTGAGTGCCAATGGGAGCACCAGCGCAGTTGGTGGCAAAGCCAAGGACGGGGAAGAAGATCAGGATCCCGAACTCAAGAAACTACGAGCGGGTCTCTCGAGCGCTATCCTCTCCGAGAAACCCGACGTGAAGTGGGACGACGTCGCCGGTCTCGAGGGCGCCAAGGCGTCGTTGAAGGAGGCCGTCATTCTGCCCATCAAATTCCCTCACTTGTTCACCGGAAAACGTACGCCGTGGAGAGGGATTCTGTTGTACGGCCCACCGGGAACAGGGAAATCATATCTCGCGAAAGCCGTGGCGACAGAGGCCAAGAGCACGTTTTTCAGCGTCAGCTCGAGCGATCTGGTCAGTAAATGGCAAGGAGACTCTGAAAGGCGAGTCGACATACCACAGCCCCCACCTTCGTTCTGATCTCCCATGCCGCACAGACTCGTCAAGAACTTGTTTGAAATGGCTCGCGAAAACAAACCCGCCATCATCTTTATCGATGAAGTGGATTCCCTCGCCGGTACGCGCAACGAGTCCGAATCGGAGGGATCGCGCCGTATAAAGACGGAATTTTTGGTTCAGATGAATGGCGTGGGCCACGATGACACTGGCGTTTTGGTTCTCGGCGCGACCAACATACCATGGCAGCTCGACCCCGCCATCAAGCGTCGTTTCGAGAAACGGATTTACATACCTCTCCCCGGTCTCGAAGCTCGCAAACGCATGTTTGAAATCCACATCGGGTCTACGCCGTGTCAACTGGAGGCAAGAGACTACCGAACTCTGGCAGAGCGTACGGAAGGGTATGTTATCATTGAATTCGGAGCATTGTGTAGCTGCTCAACTTGCGTTCCAGGTTTTCCGGTTCTGATATCTCGATAGTTGTCCGTGACGCACTCATGCAGCCGGTGCGCAAGGTGATATCTGCTACGCACTTCAAGCCCGTTCCATTATCAGGCAAGATGAAATGGACGCCCTGCTCGCCAGGCGATCCGGAGGCTGTTGAAAAGTCATGGTCCGATATAGAATCGGACGAGCTCGTAGAACCACCACTCAAGCTACATGATTTTCTCAAGAGCCTTGAAAGCACTCGACCTACGGTAACAGAGGCGGACATCAAACGACACGAGGAATGGACGAGGGAAAGTGGTGAGCAAGACCCGATCTGTCCTTGCGAATATCCCTGAGCCCATTCATCTCATCAACACAGGTAACGATGGTGCATGATCATGCATAACGCGTAACGTGCAACGTATAGGATAAATATCTCTATAGAATATGATGTAGCAAGGGATCAAAAAATTAACCCATCCATACAACTGCCCCTATGAACGAACGAGGTCCGTAGATTAGTATGCATTCAACTGAGCCTGCGCCTGCTGTATAGCATGGGCGTGTACATGCACTGGCTTATCGACTGCGTGACAGACTTGGATGTCTCGTATCCATGGATGATCAATGACTTCTTCGATGGCAAAACGATGTGAAGGATCTGGATCAAGCATCTTGCGAATCAAGCTCCTACAGGCACGAGGGCTCAAGTTGTTGACCGTGGGGGGATAGACGGGCTCCTTTTCCTTCTCCCTAATTGGCGTAGCACATGCAGTGGCGTAAGAGGCGTAGAGGGCATCCGACATTTGGGCGACACGCCAGGGCATTTCTTGGAAATGTAAACAGTAGTAGACGATTGCGCAGGCCCAAATGTCGACTAGACGTGCATCATATGCTATGATTCAAGGGAACAGAGGCGCGGATCAGGCAACCTCGAGAAAGAGTGCATCTGGCCGCTTACGTTTGCCTAAGAATTGCTCAGGGGCAATATATGGTTCACTACCGCACAGCCCGGTGGACATGTGAACGGTGGCCTCCCAAGGCAGACGATATACAGTCGATGCACCATAGTCCCCGATCTGAGCGAGTGTAAAAAAGTGAAGATGGATTCAAGTCACTAATACGAACCTTGAGATGGCCCTTGGTGTCGAAAAAAAGATTTTCTGGTTTGATGTCGCGGTGGGCGACACCTTGGCTGTGTAGGTACGACACGCCTGTGAGGATCTGCTTAAAGCAACATTCGACCTCGCTGGGGGACATGCCACCCTTCTTGATGGCGGCGTAGAGGTCCCCACCGGGACAGAACTCCATGACCTCACACCAATGTTGGGCCTCGTCCTGAACGAGATCGACGGTCTCAACGATGTTGACGTGGTGCAAGGTGGAGGATATGCAGAACTCGGCGGTGAGTTTCTTGACATATTCTTTCTCTGATTCATTCTTGCGCCTCTTACGGAATTCCTTGAGAAAGAGGGTTAGCAGGCGGTGGGTGAGGGGGGATAACTGTTCATTTCGTACCTTGACGGCGTAGAGTTTTTCTTCGGTTCTGTCCCATTTGTGCGCGAGACGAACGACGGAGGTAGCGCCTTTGCCAATGGCGACCTTTTGGCAAATGCCATACTTCTGAGTCAGACTGGCAGTACTTTCCCCGGCCACGGACCTCCGCTCGCCGTCGGAGTCGGACTTTTTGCTGCTGCCAGTTGACCTGGCTGACGATTTGCGACTCAGCTTTGGGGCGGAGGAGAGGAGGTCCTTCAAGGCGAATTTCTGACCGCTATCTGAGTTTGTGGAAGGGGCTCTGGGACGTGCGTTTGGCTGTGTCGATTGTGGGACTTTTGCCTTGGTGGTGTGCGGGTCTGGCACTGAGAGAAGGTTTCCAGCGACACCGGCGGACACGCTTGGTGCACGGCTCGGGGTCTGACTTGGGGGACGGGTCGAAGGGCGACTTGAACTGTCGCATTCTGACGGGGAAGGGGGGGTATCTATACCGTCTGGAAGTGCCATGGAGGTAACGAATTAGAAGGGAGGGTGGTAGGAAAGTGTAATATAGTAGTAGGTGGTAGTTGGTCCGGAATCACAAAGCCATGGTGGCGAATAAACGATGAAAGCAAAAGTGTAAAGAGAACGATCAACTTCTAAGAGAGAGATGAATGAAGCCGGAGCGATATGACTAAGCAGTTTCGAACGTTCCACGATCCGTGAGCGTCACAAAAGCGGATACGATCATCAAAATAATGTGATCCAGACATGCAACCGTACACGAGGCTCGCCACTGACGTCACCTAGGCGTCCCTGACGCATGAATGACTGCGGGGTTATTCTGATTCGTCTTCTTTGTGGGGGGGTCTACACACTCGAATACGAACTTACAAGTCGCGAAATGAATCAACGTATGCTATTACAAGCGCGCCACACTGCGCAGCCGCGTCACACCAATAATCAAACTAAAAATATACCGACGAATCGCGAATTAGCCTTTTCACAGGTACTGCTTAGTAAGCATACCAACTGTACAGTTCTTACTAATCAGCGGGTGTGGCTTGACGACGTGACTCTTGCACCCATCACCGACACCCTCAAGATCAAGGTTGGTTCTACTCCCCTTTATCTTTTTTGTTCTTCACTCATTCTGTTCCAGATGGTCAACCTACGCACTCAAAAACGGCTCGCCGCAGCTGTAGCCGGTGTCGGAAAGCGCAAAATCTGGTGTGATCCCGCCGAGCAGGCAGAGATCGCCAATGCCAACTCCCGCTCGCATGTAAAGAAACTCGTCAAGGAAGGAAGAATCATCGTAAAGCCCACAGTCATCCACTCTCGTGCCCGCACACGCGACCTCCTTGCCGCTAAGCGCAAAGGTCGTCACACCGGTCCCGGTAAACGAAAGGGTACCGCAGAGGCTCGTCTGCCTACCAAAATACAATGGATGCGGAGACAGCGGGTTTTAAGGCGGTTGCTGAGGAAATACAGAGAAGCAGGCAAGATCGATAAACATCTGTAGGTCCTTTCCCTCTGTATGCGTACGTAATCTCACTCTCCCCAGTTACCATTCGCTCTACCAGAAATCAAAGGGTAACGTCTTCAAGAACAAGCGTGTACTCATGGAGTACATCCACAAGGCCAAGGCAGAGAAGAACCGCACCAAAGTCCTTTCCGACCAAATGGAAGCCCGTCGTGTTAAGAACAAGGTCCGTCATCATCGTAAAGTTTCATCTCTTCCACCGACTCATGGGCCATTTAGGCTGCTCGGGAACGCCGTGCAGAGCGGTTGGCACAAAAGCGTCAGGAGATTATTGCCGTGGAACAAGAGGCAGCGCAGGAGTGATCGGTGTCTCCTCCCGTGTATCCTTTATGCACTGCATGTCATGCATCTCACGCTTTACGGTCTTATATACAACATGCATCTGAACAGCCTTCTCCCGAACAAACGTGAGCCTACAACAAGACATGCGCCAAGCTCATGCACATCTCCTTGACCCGTCTCTCCTTGGCTACCGCTTCCACCATCTTCCGTGTGATCCCAATCTCTTCTCTGCCACCGTCGCTATCCCTTTGTATCTGGGTGAGCAGTCCACACTCGTTGAGAGCAAATGCTGCATCCTCGACGCGAAGGTTGGTCGCACGCGCAATATCGGCAAGTGTGCATTCAACTACTACATGCGACGTCGCGCTGCCATCTGGATTCGATATCGTCTCGATTCGTCGGAGTGCATTTAAAGCTTCTATCAACACCACTGAGCATAAACGCCACAACACGAGCAAAGAGGACGCACCATCGAAATGAAGGGGAGTCGTCGTCGTCGTGGCGACGTCACCGATCTCACCATCCCATCCTTTTGGCCGCTTTCTACGAACCATGCCGTCCTCGGATGACTGAAGTTGTGACAGATCGGGCATCCATTGGTCCGTCGTCACTTGAATGTATTCAGGTGGCAACACAGTCAACAGACGTCTAGGGTCAAAATGAGGAGCTAAACTCGGTAGCCAGGTGTATCAACACACCGAAAAAAGCGTATGAGAGTCGCGACCCAATATGTGAGATAACTCCGCAGCCCTAGGTCTGACAATGGTCGTTCCGGAGTGCCAACTTTTCCCGTTCTCCGAGACAGTTCATAGCCTGACTTGAGTGAAAACAAGGTCTCGAAAATCGCGGAACATGGACATACTGAACTCTATCATGAGCATTCCGTAGCCTTTTCGCTGGTATGGAGGCAAAACAATGATGCATGCAAGATTGTAGTCATCGTAAGAAAATTTCTCCTGCAATGAAATGTCAATGAGAGGCGTACATATTGTCGGAAAGCAACCTTGGAGAAAAATCCGAGCACATGGTCTCGTTGCGAATCCGCGTCCGTCAGTATGTAAAAGAAGACTGGTAACAGGTGAGGATGTCGAGCGGGCAGATGAAAAATTGTACCTACAATTGTCACAGTCAAAGAATAATGTCTTGACGTCGATAAAGAGTTTTCCGAAAAGCGATAGATTCTGACAATAGAGCTATGTAAAATCCATTAGGGCGAAACATCGGACGTCAATCACGGTCGACTCACCTTTTCCTTGCCTCCATCCACCTCCCAAATAGTATGTGCTCCTCGCTGGTACACTTTCCTCCCAGGTGGATGTTTTCTGTCGCATTTTTTCTCGAGAGATGTCAACTTGTGCCGCCACGTAAGTTGAAAAGCAAGCTATACTCACAGCATGCAACTCCCATATCGATCCTTCTGCCATATATTTGAAGCACCGTTCGCAAACCCACAAAATCGACTTCTCGCCAGCCAGCTGAGGACCATCGGCTGGCGAGTCAGACGTCCGAGAGTGCGGTCGCCGCTTCACCCCCGGAGTTTTGGGAGGGGGCGTAGAAGATGTGGCATGGGCAGTGCTACTCTCCTCGCCTTCCGACTCGTGCAACGGGTACGGGGAGTAATACCTATGTAAACACATCTCCGTCAAAGTCCTCGCGCGCGAGCGATGACCACGCACCAGGTTTTGATCTGCCACTGTCCAAAGATAACTTTATCAAAGTTCCTCTCCGAGGTCGTCTGTTTATAGCGCTGAACGTCCACGTCTTGGGCCTGAGACGTCATCGCAGTTTTTGCGGCCGGCCGGCGGGGTGTCGGATCGAGAGAACTGGCGCGCGTAGAGTTGGTCGGCGAACGAGGGGGACTAGGGGATGCCTCCCTTTTTCGCTTCCCATTGTTCGTCCGTGATGGCAAAGCGTCCGAGTCGTGTGCGACGCGACGCACCTCAGATTGTGGTGTCCACTCGTCCACGTGTTCATCTGCGTCTTCGCAATGGACAAGAGCGTGGTGACCGCCCGAGCTAGAATCGTGTTGAAGCACTTGGACGACCTCTGTGACAATGTGGGGCGTTTTCCATACGGAGTTGGATGAACACGCACGGTCCATGACACCCTTTCTCACCAAGAAAGTCTCCTGGCTCGAATCCTCCGTGTGTACTGGTGCAGCCATGTTGAGCTGGTAGATCTGGCGAGCTGGCAAGAATTTTCACAGCAGAGCTTGTCGGACCCACAAGTTGCCATCTGGAAAGTGACATCTAGGTTTTTCCCAATTCCGCTCGAAATCCCCTAATAGACGTTCGTATCTGGCACACATCACAACATAGAAGACAATCTAGGACTAGGACCGAGGCGTATGTTACTTTTCTAAAGTCACCATTGAATTATAATGTGCTAGCACCAACGTAATCTCCACACGCCATGATTCGACAGAGCCCGACAAGCAGCCCGTCCAAGCGCTTTCTTGGGCTGCATGTGACAAACCGCAGCGCCTTCCACGGAGAACCCAACCACAGCATCCGTCTGGTGGGTACTATCTTTAGTTTGCTTCGATCGGTAGGGTGAAGATGCCCACCCCGCACGTTCTGTTCATCAATGTCAGTTGCGCCACGGAAAATCTCCCTAACCAGCCATCATTTTGACATGTGCCATCGCGCCTGTGGCGTTCGTTGTGATTCCCAAGTGGTGTTCTAGTCCAGCGTATTTCCCCGCATTAATGAGGCTCGCGCCCAGGCCCTCACTTTTAGTTGTCATGTTGACGGTGATTATGATGTCAACCTGCGGTTAGTTCTTTCGAAGACCATGTCAAACTTGTTCTGATTCAATACAGTACTGGCAACAAGTCATTTGCACCCTCGAGTCTCCAGGGTTCAATCGTCGAACGTCTCATGCACCGTTTCCTTGTAACTCGCCGACAGTCAAGCCACTCTACCCTTACATGTACTCCGGTATCTATTCAAAGTCCACGATTGCAATGACCGTTCTCTGCCGGTTGCGCAAGTGTGTGCTCGTACCCTGCGCATCCTTCAAAATTGTCTCCCGACTCTGGAAAGTCGCGTTGCTTTTTACGGAACCGACAGGCACTCCATTCGAACGATCCCGAGGTTATCTGAGAGAAAGGCCGAACAGATGATGTCCCTTATAGCTTGATACCACTCTTACCACACTTTTTGCCGTCCGCAATTGCTATTACACCCTCCCCTTGGTCCCCTTCACTCGTGTCATCCTGTACTACACAGCAGAGTCACCTCTTCAACGCTCCACTGCCTCATTTCCCGTTCTCTCGAACCTCCTCCATCAGGAATCCCTGGCACCAGGGCGGGATTTTTGCCGCCAAACGAACACTTCCATTGAATTGGAGCGCCCCTCATTTTCTACGGAAATGTTCGACAACGTTGACGAAGCTGCCCCCTTTTTACAATGGCACCCCTTGTGTGTGTTCATACAGTTCCTCCTCGTGTGCCTCCCACTGCAAGGCGAAAAAAAAAGTTGTTTTCTTCAGTGAGGGACTTTCGCTCATTAATGAATTGTCTTCCCAAAAACGACATATACCTTGCTCCCTCATGAACCGTCACACTCGTTTTCTTCTCTTTTGATGAGATGATCGGAATCGCCAGGAAAGCGGATCATGTTATTGAACTTTGTTGCACATGTCGATGTGGTTCCGTTGATCAAGGACGAGAGGATGCGAGCGCGGTGCTTTAAACGACCATCTTCATATACTCCTCGAGGCGATCGAAACACAGCGCGTTGGACGCCGTCGCTAATTCATGTTGGCGTAAATGGCGCTCGTCCCACATATTTCTTCCCAACAATGGGTTACCCAATTTCTGTGAGTCGTCCCTCGAATCGCTTTTTATTTCAAAAAACCGGACTTGAAGCAAAACGGAACCGGTGCAATACCCCAGATTTACAGGCGAAAGTTGTGACAACCAAAATCTGGATGCAAAATTGACACCTCACATGCTTCTAGAGGAATTCACCTCACGGGCGACTACTTTGGGGTGAAGGTAGCGATTATCCCTCACCCTCCTGGATAGTGCATGTTATTCAGAGTCCTCCACAGGCATTTTAGGACCCTATAGTAAGTTAATAGTACTCTGATCTCGCGTACGTCCTCGTTCCTGAATTAGAATGAATCGGATGTGGGTAGCTCCCGCAACACTTGCCAGAGTCTCCGTGTTTTTTTATTATTATCTTGCCAGCAGGGCGGCCAGCCCTTCTGACGCGGTTTTCCAGAAAGCTTGTGCAAACCGTTGCTGTCTTTCACGGGTCAAGTGCTGCGTCGCCTGGAACGATGGTCAGTCAGACATCCAAACAAGCGTATAACACCGCCACGCAGGTTAGATCCCGTGCTATCGTGTTACCGCGACGGTGCTGTTGTCCTTTGCATCGGTATCATATACAAGAACAATCAAGAGCAGTGCTGCAAGGGATCAGGGGATCAAGGGGTACCAGATGCGTACCCGTTCGTCAGCCTACAATTGAGTACGATGCTGACAGAGCAGAGCAGAGCACAATAGCCTGTAGTAAACAGGTGAGTCAGTGCTCTCGGACACCCCCTGAGTCAGTGGTGGGTCAGCGCTCCATGTCAATGTGGCAGTACAGCATCATAGCAGTCCGAGTTGATTCTACGAAAATCTTGAGCACTGCCCAAGGTTCGTTGAACCCCTTACTACGCAGCGAGTGCTGCATCTCGAGGGTTTGTGTTCGGCGACCTTGGATCTCTTTGTGTGGACATTGATTGGGTTATGACAATAGCTGATCAACCCAATACGCTAGTCACAGTATTATGTACCTGATCAAGCCGCCGTACTTATCTGAAACGTTCTATAAGAAACTTCATGGGCGGAGTTTGCATGGATATGTCTGTGGCAGTGCTCTTGAAGACAAGGCACTGCACCCGGTGGGTAAAAGTTTCAGGCTAGGTGAGGCCTGGAGGTCCACCCTCTCCCCGCAGTACCCACAGCAAGTTGATTGGCGCATAATTGGTCTATTGATATTCATACTTGCATCCCGGGCACTCATCTTCCTAACTATCTTGTATTATGCGCCAATGGGATACTCGAGCTGTGGGTCACATTGCGGTCGTAGCGGTGGTGTGGTCGTCGTGCCTTCCAGTGGTGTCTGCCGATTGTCATTCGTAAGTTACTCTCTAGTCGTTCCTTTCTCCATTCTTGATAGTTGTGGATAGCTTGGGTTGTGATTATAATGGACTTTCGCCACAAACTCGTATTTCTCTGATTGCCGCCGGTGGTGAGTCCTCTCAGACACTCGAACATGAAAAAATTTGGCTGAAAGCATCACAGTTTTTCTGATTTTCTTTATAATTTCATGTGGCATGTATATCCGACGGCGGCGCCTTCGTCAAAGCACGGTGATCTTCGGCCAACTCCCCACTAGGAATCAGCCATCGAATATACCGAAGCCATGGAGTGCAGCACCCCCAGGCGGCTATCCCACATACTATCAACCCGTCCCGCCTGTTCCTGCCCCTGCACACACATCTCGATACCCTCCTCATAGTTATGCGTCTTATGACACGTACAACAGAAATTCGCAATCACACTGGTCACCATCTTCAAATGCGCACAGGATACCAGAGCCAGTTGCACCTATATCATCTGTATCTCCGCGTCCTCCATCCAGCGCCACTTCACGTCCCATCTCCTCTCTTGCCACCACTACACCCTCGATTCGATCTTCTGCGCGTCAAGACGACTACTTTACGCACGTCGCTCGTCCTTCCGCTGCTTCTTCGCCTGCGTCACTGTCTAGCACACGGAGGGATCCAGCAAGCACACCTCTTTCGCTGACGCCTTCTTCTCCGCCACCTCGTGCTCCCTCAGTCGTCCGCCCGTCTTCGGCGTCGGTTGCAACCCCAGTGTCGAACGCAGCCCGCCCGCCCGCGCTCTCTCCCATGCCCACGGGAACTCACAGCAACCTTGATGATCCTCCCCCTGCTTACACCCCAATTTGAGTTTTCTTGTTTTATTTTGGTTGAATACGATTTCTCCCTTTTTATCCGCCACGTTGCGTGCAAGTTATCATGCAAAACATCTCAGTGAGAGGACGTTTGGCTTTATCATGGACACTGTTATTGCTCACGAAAGAATGAACATATGTTATGTTCCCTTGTCCTCATCCTAAGTTACCTTTATCTTCTTTTTTGGTTGCCGAGGATGATCGATTTACGCGCAGCAAGGTAGGTCATACACTTTGGTCTTAATGTCGGCGTGGCGCGTTTCGGTTGTTCAGCAACCGTCAACCAGTCCTGGTACCAGTGCGGCAACCGCAGTAACTGCATGGAAACGGCATTCATCAACTTGCGAATTCGAGAATCGGTTTTGTGAGAACATCAGACTCATCCCGAACGCGCAAAGTGTACGAGATGCGCAGCGTACCTCGGGTCCGATCATCGGGCGGATGCGCGGGTACCAGCGTGCTCCAAGTTGTGCAGTTAAATCCGCGTTTCACTATCTTTTCCAGTGTCGGAGATGTGTGCGTATCTCTTGATTCTCGCACGCGTCTGCGTTGCAGAACGTGACCTTATCAAGAATATGGTTTATTGGATAACCACATAGTTCAACCCAGGCAGCATGGAACATGGGTTACGTTCTCGTCCAGAACTGCTATTCTATGGCCTGGTAGGACCTCAAGGATACAGCAACGTTGGCTTGCAGATTGATCGCACGGGATGCAGAAGCAGATCGCCGAGACGTTTGGTATCTACGCCTTTTCAATCTGTAGCAGCTTTCAAGCGCGGCCAGGGGACAGCTACCAATGCGATTCAAAGCTATTTGTTCATTAATACAGGGGAGAGGCGTCGAGAATAAACGAGGGATTTTGGCAGGGTGAATATAGATGATCTATCATAGAGTCAGACGAAAAGGAGATGCTTCTTCTATAAATCCCTATGTTTCCTATCAGATATCCAGTTCAAAAGCAATGTCGTCGGTCTGTAAGGCGGCGCGAAAAATTCAGATCCAATCAAACCTCGCCTCGCCCAGACATCTACGACGATTTGTCCCCAAAAGACAAGCCAGAACAACACCCACAGCCAGCCGAAGAGGCCATCCACACGTTTCCCGGTTGCCCGCTTCCAAGCATACTCGATCGACACCCCGACGCCGTGGATGACGAAGAATCCCACTACTACAAGTGAGTCTGCGCCGCGCCCCATCCCCTGCATCCCAACGTCATGAAGAACGCCGGAGAGCGCGAAAGCACCCATGACGGTCCCAGCTCGTCCAAGATACTTTTCCATGGGCTTGCTGCCTACTATGACGAAGCACTCGCGAAAGAGTTGATGCCATCTTCGTCCCCATAGGATAGTGAGCGAGGTCGATAACCAAGGGCGATCGAAAAGAGGGGGCCATTGCGATGGGTATTGCTGGAATAGTATTGTAAACAGAACCGCATGTAGCTGGTATGTCGTCTCGATGGTAACGTATGCAGTGGCCCCGGAAAGGAGCGTCACGATGGATGATTTCGCGTACCGTTCCAGTGGAGGCAGCGATGGATCAAAGATGGTACCACCATTTGGTGTTCCAAACGTATCAGGTCCAAACGAGTGTACACACCGGCACAATGTGTCGAATATGAGGCCAAAGAGGGTGAGTTGAACGAGAGAAAGCAAGACAAATAGCCTTCTGGATTCCACTCGCAGATACGGTTTTCGGATGTGTATCTTTTGAGGTCCGTCCCATCCGATTCCCCGGAGATTGACAGTCAGATCCCAAGCATTCCAGAACGCTGAAGAGAGGGTGACACCATGCTCGATTGGGGCATGTCCGTTGTGTCCATTCAAGACGCCATTCGTCAACTTGCAGATTGGAAGCCTAACGTGCGGCCGGCTTGGAACCACCCACGCCGTACTGCGCATGGCGACGGTAAACATGGCGAGCTGGATGGTAGAGTTTGAGGTGGTACGACTTCGGAAATACCCTGACACTCACCGACAAACCTTGATTGAGATAAGCATAACCTGGATAATTCCACGAAAAGTCCAGAGCCATGTTTGCACGGAATGCCGTCCAAAACACAATGGGAAGGAGCGCGACGCGGTAAAATTTCGTGCGAGGCAACTGCACCAGTACAGCCATGGCATAGTAGCTGAAGAAGGCTGGTAGGAGTATGGTGGTGAAGGTGTATGGCGTCACGACAACTCGCTCAAAAGCGACTGCACGCAAAAGAATAGGCCTGTTAAAGTAACATGTGAGACTTTTGTGAACAAACACAAAACGGAACAGAATGACCAGGGCATCTCAAAAGACTAAAGACCTCAATTGTAACGCCTGTTTATATGGGGGTTTTTTAAGTAAAATCTTGCCCGGCGTGGTGCAATGCCGAGTTCGGGATTGAAACAAGGCTCGTGGCAAGGGTACGTAATTGGAATTTGTCATGGTCTAGCGTGGGGCGAGACTTGTTTAGGGTGCCTGTCAAGAAAAGAAGAATTTCTAGACTCTCTCAGGCACCTTGAACTTACAGGATTCATACAATACTATACTATGACGAATGCATGGATCACGAGCCTCGGAACTAGCAGGCGCCAGGTTCTTCGTGTCATACTCCCACTTGCCCTCCAATCCCTTGCCATCTACTACGCTTATAGAGCCGTTAGATGGCGCCGAGCTGGGAGAGGTATGAACCCAAGTGGGTCGAACAGCGCGATCGATAAGAAATTAGCAAAACGTCCCAAAGATCGGGACAAAGATCGAGAATCGGGAGGTATGTACGCACGCTGACTCACATGTCTCGGCGGTAATCATTGGCATCTTGTGGTTTTCCAATCATCAACATCAAGTCTGGACTCCTGAGGTTTTCGAGTACCCAGAGATAGCACCCTGTCCTTATCCGATAAAGGACGTGAAACCAGTCCCATACCGTCCATTTAAATGGGGAGAATACCAGTGAGTTGAATCCCTGCATCGCGACGCGTTTTGATTGATATGTATTACGTTCGTGCTCGCTTTAGTGTAACAATGGGCATCCGCACCATGCCTTGGTCTGAATGGATGGAACTTGATGAATCTTTCTTGCTCCATCAACGAATTCGAACCTTTCGCGTAAACCATTGCGGGAAAACCGTCTTACGCGTTCTTCCTGCTCGCGAGGATGAATATGTAAAAGTTGCAGGTGGAGCTGACGCAGGTTCGTGGCTTTCTGACAAGGCGCTCGGCATTTGTAATCGCTCATCCCGAGCTGTAGTGAAGGAGTTGCTATATGAGCTTTCAGAGTATCTGCCTCAACGCTATCCATGCTCTTTCCGTATTTCACGTCTCCCAGCTTCAGCTTCCGCGCCAACTATTGGAGGGGTACCCCTTTCTTGGAACGACGAAATGCCAATCAAGACCATCGAGGTCATCGAGACTGGGGAAAAGTATGATCTTGGAGTTCTCGAGTCCATGGACGACGTGGAAATGGGTGAAGAAGCGTTCAGAATAATAAATCGCCTGTAAGTGAGATATCGTGCTTACCGTCACTCGCACTGCTCAATATGTATTTTGGAAAAAGGATGCAAGATGATATTGCAATCATGATAGAAGGTACCAAGACTACTATGTTGAAAATATACGTTGCTCATCGAATCGTGCCAGGAACGGATCGGAGGTATTATTTCCAGGCAGGACTCATATGTGTGCCAGGTATGCGTCGCTCTCTACCGCACGACCTCTGGTCCCTTTCCCAACATTTTTGGTAGGATTTTGGCGCATGCGCGACAAGATTGGAATGCCGCTAGACGAAATTCACCTTTCCGGCGAGGTACCTCAATGTAAGTTCGTCGTCCATGGTGTATTGAAACCGCTTCAACAATCCATCTGTAGTCAAGGAAAAGCTGCAACTCAGCATGAACCGCTTTTTCGAACGTTTGCCTGTCGACAAAGCGGTAATAAGGAACAATTATTCGATACAGGCCATCCCACCCAGCGTTCGAGAGGCATCGAGCACAGAGGAGACCTTATCGGATATTGATCCTGAAGAGTTCAGCTGGTCAGAATATGCAAACGGGCCGGAGGACGATTTTGCCCACGGACGAGGTCATGGCACGAGGGACATCCCGTACATTTCGCCGTCAAGTATCCGTCTCAGGAGCGAAAGACAGACTCTACGTCGACTTCCCCGCACTGGTGCCATCGTTTTTGGAATACGTACGTACCAGTTCAAGGTGGAGGAGCTCGCTCAGGAACGAGGGGTCGCGGCACGCCTGGCAAGCGCTGTAAGGAGCTGGCCCGAGGACGTTGCGTCCTACAAGGGTCGTGGGCGGTACCGGGATGTTCTTCTCGACTTTTTGGATGGATGCGCCGAGAAGGATGGCATCACTGGGCCAATAGAAGGAATGCTCCCCTTTCCATACTAGGTGTGGTGATGAATGAAATGTACCACGTAGTAGATTTGCGTCATTGTGCAGCTCCATTGGACACTTGGCACATGCTGTGGAGGCTTGCATGTGTACCTTATTTCAATGCCAGTTGTCTTGTAGGTCAGAGCTCCCCTTGTCCATGCAAGCCACATCAGCATCAAGGCTCGAGCACTATCTTCTCTTCTCAGGATGGTAGGAGCAAACTGAATTGTTGCTAATCAAAGCGTACATCCAAGCTTTCCACATACGTGAAGAACAAAGGAACTACAAGCTGTAGTGGCCCGTGACTTGACCACCCAGGTCCATCCGCGAGATGCATAAAAACCCATGGGTGGCATCGACATCCAGCATCACAAATCCCCTTGATCTTGCTTACTCTGCATCCATGTATCCTACAACATATCCCAACGGGCCGTATCGCGGTGATGCGGCGCGGCCTCCTCAACCAAAACTTGAACTGCAACCTGTCGACCTCGACACCTGGGATGATGGAAAATGGGGAGGTCCCAGCTACGCGAGAATGCACCCATTCGAGCTCGGTGAACCGTGGCCGTATCGTTTCGAGGTAAGTACCAGAAAATTGAAATACCTGATCTCATGACGAGTTCGGTTTTAAGAGCGGCGACAGCGTATGGCTTTTTGCCGGCGAGGGCGATTGGTATCCCGGCAAGGTCGTCGGTCAGCCCAGGAAAGGAATGACAAGATCGGTAAGAAAACATACCTGCTATTTGCGTCGGATCGTTAGTGACGCTGTCGCAGGACGAAGGCCTGTTCTGGTGTGTCGAGTTCGTTCTAGGATCCACCCGAGTTCGAAAGTGGGTCGCGCCACTGAACGGCGAAGTGAAGGCGGACGATCAATACGTGCGACATTTGCTGACGGAAGCTGGTTGGCTGGAACGCCCCAAACCCCGATGGATGAATTATGATTGAGACAACCTTTTTTTTAATTGCATTCTTGTAGCTTTACTGGTTCATCTACAGACTTTATTATCTTTTCCACTCGTTTATATGGACACCTAAACAATTGCACGCACCATGGAATTACCGGAATGTATATAGCATCACATAGCACTATTTCAACGAACTGTCAATCGTCATTTAGACTTGCCTTGATGAAACTGACAGCAGAGACAAATTTTCCGACAAATAAAAGTGGATTTTCAGGGTCCTCCTCTGCGTCAAGGCCGAACACGTCGAGCACATGTAAAGACGCTCAAGATTCAATTCCTCGGATACTAAATAGTATACTCAGCCTGACGAGGGTTCACATCTCGGATTATTTGGACGCTCACAAGTGCAAGAGTAGTTAGAGTACTTGCTCGGTCCAGTGTCTTGTGGGACCGCTGCACAACCACCAATGGGACTTGCTCACCTGCCACGGAGCCAAGGCAGAGAACTGAGGGAACTCGTGCTGCTAGATTTTGTCAAACCTTTTACTTGGCTAGATTAGGTCAAGTGAACGACTTATAAGCGGTGGCTGTACGTGCAGAGGTGGCTCCATTACCAGCTTTCACCTCGACCTTTGTCCAAGATGACGAAAACATACCTGATGAATAGTTTGGTGGAAAAGGTAGCAGCAGTTTTATCACGTATTGTTGAACACCTCACTGATGTTGAGGTTTCTAGATGCAGTCCACCGACCAGGACTTTAGGTTTGCGGTCGCCTCCTAGACGCGTCAGACTCGTCAGCTGAAGATTTTCAAAATTGTATCGCAGGTTCATGGGATTAAACGATCTAATGCTTGAGATCAAGCAGGATCCAAACAGCTTCTTCGGCGACGAGACCACCGAAAACAAGGTTCTTCGTCAAGTGCTCAAGCTCGTCGAAGACACAATTTCCGAAGTCAAGAACCAGGCAGTGAAATGGTATGTTGATACTCGTGCTCAGAGTTGGCTTCATCGCGTTAAGGATCGCGTCTCTCCCCACTCCAGCCTCGGCCAACTCATCAAGATCATCAGAGAGAACCAAATGGAACTCGTCGTGGACAGCCTTATCAACTATTCAGTTGGAAAAGATGAAGAGCTACGAGACATATCCGGACTTGGTTAGTATCCACTCGTCATGCGAGGCGGTGGGTTTGACCCTTCTCTTTAGCCTTGAAGACCATCACATCCGAACTGCCTCCAGACGGCAAGATCGCAGGCAAGGCATGCGCGAAGCTTACACCAAAGCTACTTGGACAGGTTTCTAATGTAAGACAAGCTTGATTAAAGGGTCTTCGTCTTTGACAAACATTGACTCCAGCCCGACACTCCTCCAGAGACACTCCTAGAGACGTTGTCAACGCTCTCGATCCTTATCACCCGATTTCCAGCTCACTTTTCGGACCCTTCTCTGAACCCGCAGCCACTGACCGCCATTGCACCTCTCCTTGCGCATTCACGGCCTGTAGTCAGAAAACGCGCTATCTCCACATTGTCTCAATTTGTCCCGGCCGCCCCACCCGAGTTATTCTCGACTTTACTTCAAAACAACATTCTGCCTTTCCTAGCACCGAACGCCAACCTGGAACGACAGAGAACTACCGTGAACCTCATCGCCGCGATCTTTAGGCAGTCCCCACAACAGTTGACGCCATCGTTAGGAAACATCGTGCCTGGCCTATTACAGGCGGTTAAACGTGACGATGACGAGCTGAGGGAGGGTTGCTTGCAGGTAGCGTATATGCGTTTAGAGACGTCCAGATTTCGCTAACCTGTGCAAGGCCTTGGAGACATTACTGTTAAGATCACCTGGAGAGGCCGTGTCGTTTGTAGATTCCATGGTACAAGTTGGGACTCAGTACATCAAGCATGACCCTGTACGTTGGATTTCATTTACATCGCAACTCAGTCCCTGATTTCCAGTCAGAATTACGCTGGCGAAGAGGATGGCGAAGATGAGGAGATGGCTGATGCTGATGAAGACGACGATGAGGAGCTTGACCAGTTCGTGGACACTGTGGCGTTTGTCTCGCATACTGATTGACTTCAGATACTCTGACGACGAAGATACCTCGTACAAGATTCGTCGTTCTGCAACAAAACTACTGTCGGCTGTGATCGTTACTCGTCCGGAACATCTGGTCTCGTTGTACAAGAGTGTTTCCCCCGTTTTGATATCACGATTTAACGACAGAGAAGAGACAGTCCGTCTGGAGGTGTGGGCCGCGTATGTCACGCTTCTCAATCAAACAAGTATGTACGGAGGCCTTCCGCAAAGTTTAGAAGGAGACTCTGCTGTGCGCGGAAAGAGGAAGCGTGATAGCGAAGAGCGGATGGATGTAGAAGAGACACCTTACACGCTTCTAAGATCACAAGTTCCCGCCTTATCGAAGGCGCTTCTCAATCAGCTAAAGCCGCCCAAGACCCCACCGGCAACCGTACAAGCCGGTTTCCAACTCCTCTACGCCCTCCTTGGTGTATTGCCGGGGTCGCTCTCTAGTCAAGTTGGGCCAATTGTGGCAACTTCGAAAAGCATTCTCTCCCAACCGCCGACCACGACGACATCGACATTGCATTTGACATGTCTTTCGTTCCTTGCCCTCTTCCTCTCGACGCATGCACCTGCTGTGTTCAGCCAGTCTCTGCCAACCCTCACGTCTGTCCTTCTCAAATCACTCCGCGAGCGCCACCCTCGAGTTGTATCTGAGGCGTTTCGTGTATTCTCTGCGCTTTTAAACGCCATGCGACCAGTGAAGAACGTTGATTGGTCCGAACGAGCTTATGATGAAGCTCTACAACGACTCACCACACACGATACGGATGCGGAGGTACGCAGTTGTGCAGAGGACTGCATAGCCGACCTGTGGATATGTGCTACGGACATGATGAAGTCTAAAGGCGGAAAAGAGTGGCAGGCGATATGTCGCACCAGTGGCAATACTGGCGGTGCTGTCAAGGTTGTAACAAAAGTTGCGAGAGACGTGGAAATTGGTGACCAATGGGTCAACTCATGCTTGGAATGGATCATGATACTGCTAAAGAAGAGTGGGCGGGGTGGAAAGCCAGAGATTTTTACTGCATTGGACACTTTGCTGAGAAGGTGAGAGGATATATTTCTTCCAATTTTCCTGGTACTGATCAAACAAGTAGATATCAAGCTGGAATACCTGCCGATCTCCCACCTTCGCTTATCCCTCAGATCAGGCTTTACGTCGGCACTTCCGAAATCTCGTTGCTTTCACAAGCACTTGCTATTCTAGCTCTTCTCCTAGAATTGTCGCCTTTAATCACGTTCCCCGTAGTTGAGAAGGAACTGCTTGCTGATGTCTATCAGATCGCCCATTCTCCTCTTGTTTCTGGTTCGGCTCTCGACTCTTTGCTTGCATTCTTCTCTGCCTTGGTTCAGGCAGACAGACAGATTGCAACCCATGTCGTTCCGAACCTTGTCATCTGTGTCGATAAGTCTGCGAAGACAGAAGCTAGTCTACCCAACGTTGCAAAGTGTATTGGGCAAGTCGTCAGGAGTGCTCAAGGCGTTGCTGCCGGAACGATTGCGGAGTACTCCAAGGTCGTCAAGGTATGGGCCTTTATCTGGTCTCCATTTAATCATTAAACCACTGAATGAATAGAAATCATCGAAAGCCAAGTCATCGACTGTTGTCCTCAGCTTGCTTATCTTGGGAGAGTTGGGTCGCTTCATGTAAGTATCTGTGTTGTTGGAGGATGCGTCAACTCATTACGTTTAGCGACATGTCTATCCAACACGACGTGTTTGATCATGCTATCGACCACTTTTCTGCGGAGGAGGAAGAGATACGGACTGCGGCTGCATTCGCGGCTGGTGGGTCCAATGTTATCATAGCCCAAGTGGTTTTCGCTGATGTGTGAGAAAGGAAACATCGCGATCGGGAATCTACAATTGTTCCTCCCAGCCATCCTCAAGGTCGCGGAGCAGGACCCGTCGAAGCGATTGTTATCTCTCCATGCTCTCAAAGAAGTGAGTGACGACGTTTGCACTGGGGTAACCTTTTGCTGAAGGCATTATCGTTTACAGGTTGTAACGCATTGCTCTCACGGACAATTGGACCCTGTTGCTGATGCAATTTGGACTCCTCTTTTCCACAATTGTACTTCAGACGCGGAAGAATCTACACGAAATGTTGCTGCGGCATGCCTGGGCAAACTCACAACCACGCACCCATCTCGCTACCTTCCCCAACTTCATGCAGGTATACGTGATGAGAATCCAGCCGTACGGGCCACGGTTGTGTCAGCGATTCGGTACACTTTTGCGGAAAGCTCCCCGTCTTATGACGAACTGCTCGCACCGTTGATCATGGACTTTTTGAGTCTGATGAAAGATTCAGATTTGGTGCGTAATTTCTTGTCCATGTTTTGTGAATTAGTTGACGTTTTCCGTGCAGAGTGTTCGTCGCCTTGCATTATCCGCGCTCAACTCTGCTGCACGGACGAAACCCCATCTTATCCGAGATCACCTCCCAACGCTGCTTCCTACTCTCTATGCCGAAACCAAGGTCAACCCCGAACTTATTCGGACCGTACAGATGGGACCATGGACGCACAAGGTCGATGACGGCCTTGACGCACGCAAGACTGCTTGGGAGACCCTATATACATTAGTAAGTTCCACGCTGACATTTGCTCCATCCTGACGACTTATCCGTACTTTCAATAGTTGGACACATGCCTCCACAAGCTCGACCTTCCGACCTACCTCACATACCTCCTTCCTGCGCTCGGCGATCCATCCGATGAGATCAAAGTGCTATCACATCTGCTTATCTCGCGTCTTTCGTCCATCACGTTGTGCACTCCGCTTCTTCTCGCCCGCTTGGATGAGCTGACGCCCGCACTGGAGACGACCATGCGGGGTACACCTGTCACCAAGGACACCGTTAAACAAGACCTGGAGCGTGCCGCGGAACTCAGGCGAAGCACGATGCGCGCGGTCGCTGCTCTGATAAAAGTGGTGGCTATTGGCAGTGCAGCTGGTGCGTCTACGGGCGGAACTCAAAAATTCGAAGCGTTTGTGGACGACGTGAAGAGGAATGAGCAGTGGGGATTGGAGTTCAGGGAATTGGTCGGGCAATAATGATAAGGGAAGAATAGGTCGTTTGATTGTAATCAATGTGTACTACGGGTGTGTAAGTTTCCGCCGGACCGGTTACGCGTATGACCGAATTTAGTGACAAAAGGCCCTAATTTGAGAAAATCACGACCGTATTTTGACCCGATGCCTCGCCCGCTGCTACCCGGAAGGACCTTGCGTAGGCTGGTCCACGGTCCTCTTATAATTCGTTCTCGTGGAAGCGGAACTTGAACGTCTTGACGAGGACGACAATGCACTCCATACGACGGGTACCACTTGTCCTCCGAAGTCGTGCCGCACAGAAATTGTGTTATTCCACACGTCCTCCACCACCAAGAACACCCACCCGACATCCCATTCGAACGACGTTTCTCCTCGTATCTGCCATCTCTGGAGGCGTAGTGCTCGGTCTATACACCGATGCCAGGTCATGTCCTTCACCTCCCTTCAAGCTGGTCAAGATCACGTCTCAACCCGAACGCGACTTATCCGAACCGCCTCTTCTGACACTGTTCCGTACCTACCTCGTATATGGGCTCACCTCGTGCGAGACAATCGTGGACCATGCACCCACGATACTCGACACGCTATTCAAGGTGCCTCTGATAGGGACAGTCGCAGAGGCCGTCGTCAGACGAACGTTCTTTGATCACGTAGGATTCTATATCCGATATCCGTGCTCACCACTGACTCTCCCTTGTTCCAGTTTGTAGGCGGGGAAACAGCCCGCGAAGCCTTTCCTCTGCTCTCTGCCCTTCGGAACCAGAACAAGGGTGCCTTGTTCGCATACAGCGTCGAAGTGGACGAGCAGGAGGCTGCCGGCGAATATCCTATCAACGAGGGGCACGCCTCTGGGAAGGCGAGCGAGCAACCGATTCACAAACGAATCGTCGAGGAGATGATCCAGAGTATCGACGTAGCTGGTGATTTCGAGGATAAATTCGGTACTCGCGAAGTATCAGGGAGACGGACGTGGGTTGCCATAAAGCTCGTACGTGCTTCCGCCGTTCTTGGGCATGTAGCTTCGTATATTAATAAACCTGTCTAGACGGCTCTCCTGCCGAATGCGGATGCGCTACGCAACTTGTCTCTCCACCTTGCACGGACCAGACGTGCGCTGAGTCCACCAGTTCCGTTCCCTGGGTCTCCAGAATCTTCGGACCTTTCCGTTCTTCACGATCACGTCTCCCAGGACTCGCCGTTGACAGCGCAAGACGTCAAAGATCTCAATGAACTCTTTCATGACTTAAACAGGATCTGCTCACGTGCCAAGGATCGAAGCGTTAGGATTATTCTTGATGCCGAGCACAGGTATGTGGTAACCTATTTCGGATACCTTCTTGGGCAAGCTCGTGTGCTCATCTGACACTTAATGATAGTTGGTATCAACCTGCCATCGACGCTTTTGGACATGCTCTGATGGAGCACTTCAACAAGCTTCCTGATCAACATGTTCTGTCAAGTATTTTTGGGTCAAGAGGCGCTCAAGGCTCAGAGTTGCAACCAATAGTTTATGTCACATATCAAGCTTATCTGAGAAGGTTGGTTTCTGTCTGTTGGAAGCATCTTCACGTTGGAGCTGATTGCTCGACGACGATTAGGACCCCAAGCCATCTCGCACGCTCGCTTACCCTTGCACGGCAGAAAAACTACGCTCTCGGTGTGAAACTCGTGAGGGGCGCGTATCACCCCCATGAGCTTGCAGCGTATTCTGCCGCGGCTTCCTCGAGCACATCGGGTTCCATGGCGATATCACCCGATCCATACCCCCCAGTCCATCCCTCCAAAGCAGACACGGACGCCTGTTACAACAAATGCACTGCGATTCTGGTGCGAACCGTCGCCGACGATGTGAGATCGCCTGCAGGCCGTGCTCCACGCATTGGTGTCCTCTTTGGTACCCACAACTGGACGTCATCTGAGTTAATCCTTGGGGAGCTGGTCAACAACGGTCTGGCACATGAAGACGTCGCGAGTACAAACGGAGTTCGCAAGGGAACTGTGACCGTGCCGTCAGAGGTCGCGGAGAGAGTTACCTTTGGCCAGTTGTATGGTATGTCTCTCATCGGCTTCTTGTTGACCGTCCACCTTACATGCTTTCGTTACAGGCATGTCCGATTCGCTCACCAATTACCTTGTTGGCCGCATAAAGAGTGACACGCCGTGTGTGATCAAGTACGTTCCCTACGGTGCCCTTGTAGAAGTGGGTGTCCGTCTTGCTTTTAGTCTCGCTCTATGCTTTTATAAGGGTAACTGAAACTGACTGGATCGTAGGTGATGCCATATATTTCCCGTCGCGCTATCGAGAACAAGTCCGTGCTTGGAAACGGTGGTGCAGTACGGGAGAGGAAAGAAGCCGCGAGATTGATATGGCAGAGAGTATTTGGCGGCATTGGATTATGAAACGACCGTGACGAACACGCATATGGAACAGTCTGGATAGATGTCAAGATTCATTTGGGGGTTCAGTCCAGCAGTCTCTCTTCGGGGGGTTTGATTAATGAGTTGTTCTTTTACAGTACCTGCAGACCGTGATTCTATTCGCATTTTTATGACTGCATTTGGACCTCACTGATACTAGCAATACATATATCCCATGTCCATAAGGCTTCTGGCCATCCCAAGAATTCGATCGCTGAGTGCACGCCGGTTGTATTACACTCAACTCAAACTAAGTGGGTTTTCTTGTCGATCGAGCAGGTCTTGTTTCACACCATCGAGCATGCCACCTGTCCTGTTGGGGTTGCGCAGAATCCTCCCTCCTATTCTTATTTGCGACGTCGCTACGTGTTACAAGTAAGTGGAATTCAATCATACTTGCATAACCCTTCAGAGACTCTAACAGTGCTATCTCCAAGACACGTGTCCAAGTATATGATCTTACTGGCCATCATGTGAAGCCAAACACCGACTGATCACGAGTCCCGACTGTGTCGGACTTGTGGTGGTCAGTGTCGCATGTCATGTAACAAACATAAATATATCGGTAAGACAGAATACACCCATATCCCGTTGTATGGAATCAATCATTGGTGACCCTCACAGCATCTCCCTCATAAATCCCGGGTTTTCGAAGGAGACAGCTACGAAGTGGCATGAGATCGCGTGAATGCTGAGATCAAACTCACACCCACCAGCTAAGAGCATGTGCGCGACTGACACGCTCACAAGTCCTGTGATGCCTCATACCTTGAGTCATCGTCTCCGAGACAATCCTCACAACTATCCTCATCTGCGAGAATTACCGCGTCCCCATTTAATCCAACCATCTGCACTACTTGCATCAACACCGGGACCTCGTTTAACTGCTTCAATGACAAGTCCGCGTTGATCATGAGTTGTTTGAGCCCATGACCCATCGCCTTTCGTTTTGCAAGCGATCTGCAAAAGAGGCTCATATAGCTTCGATGCGCGACCGCAATGCCGTCACATGGAAGATTTTGAGGAATCGTAACCCTCTCGAGATGGAGCTTCTCCAATGCTGGCGCAAATAACCGGGTGTGCTTGTCCCCCGCATTTCTCGCAAGGAGCGACTTGGAGAGCGGCGTAAGAATGTCCAAAAAGTCTCCACCGTGCATTTCGATGCACCGCAAGTTGCCGAGTTGGAAGCCGAGATTGGGCCAGAAGTCTGGCGGGAGCGAACAGGAATCGAGAATGACGCTTTTCAAACGGGCCAGTGCCACGCTGCGGCAGATACCAACGATCAAATCGTCCAACTCGAGGCCGTGTCGCTTGATGAGGTGTACTTTGAGTAGGATATTGCAATCGCAATCCTCAAAGGTCGGAGTGAGGTTGGGTATTCGGTGGTCACAGTCACGGTCAGAGGCGTTGAAGATGATAGACATGCGTCTCTGGAGGTTCTGCATGACCATTGTACGAACAGTTGTGGTGGAGGTTGTCTGGTTCTCAGAACCGCTGAATCGTTGGGAGAGAAAATCGTAGAATGGACCATGATCGTCTGCGTCGAAGTAGGTTTCGACTCGGCACCACAACCTGACTTGTGTCGTCGCCGGAACATCGACGCAAGAAAGGAACCAGCCAAGTCTTGAGAGGGGTGCAGCAATCGAGAAGTAAGAAAGTTGGGGAAGATGAACCTTCTTGCCATTGTCATGCGGCAAAGAAGCCAAGTCATAGCGACCACCACGAATCGCGTTCTCGAGGTAAAGCTGTTTAAGGCCGGGCATGCGTTCAAGTATCGTCCTGACTTCTCCTATAGTTGGACGAACTGCGAAGTTCAAGTTACGAAGTCGAAGGACCGTCAATCCACCGAGTTCGGGGGAACACCATGTGGTGCGGTAGTCCCTCAGATGTAATTCACGGAGTGCAGGGGTATTTCCTGCGAAGAACGCGTGCTTGCCGACAGCTCGAGTGACGTCGCCCAGTGTCTCCTCAAGTTCTATCTCTTTGTCCACGTCCGGAGGGTATGGGCAGTTTTTGACGTTGATCTCCAGGGTGTGTAAGAGAGGCGCGGGACGAGAACACAGCATCGACAATACTAGTTGGGCATCGTTGAGTGTGAAGTTGAGGTAGCATTCTTGGAACCGTTCCGCATGTGGGGCAACTTGTTCCATGAAGTCCAGCGCCCTCCCCATGTTTAGTGATGAGATGTCGAGGCGCACCGACAAGGGTGCTTCGTTGGATCGAATGAGGGCCGCCCTAGTCCAGGACGGGGACGCTAAAAACAAGTGGCTCCAGAGAATTGTAGAATTCAACGCGACATGACGCCAACGACGACATACATACGACACGTTGACCCATTGGGGTACGTCCGTGTCGCACGAATTATGGTAGCAGCTGCGAGCGTGATTGATGAATATATGTACGAGTATTTCTGGTGGTAGACGAGAAACTGGCACATCGGAGTTCCAGGCAGTTGCTTCAGCCAGAGTCACTGCGAGACTACGACGGTCGAAGCCTCTCTGGTGTACGGTGACCATCTTTGAGGGGGTGGAGTGAGTGGAAGAGTTGTCCGGGTCAAGGAAACATCACGCTTTATACTGGGGTCGCGAGATCGGTGTGGACCCGTTCGATTGAGGGTGGCGCTTACAAACAATGCTTTGACCTGTCGCATTGTCCTCTTCGATCATTCCCATTCTTGGTCCATATGATCAAGCGATGGCTTTGACTGATAACAAAAGTATCACTCAGACTGTGGTGCATTCATTTGCAGATAGATTTAATCAAGAAACTACCGCACCAATTAACCTCGCCGTAGCGACTTAAGATCACCTACTGGGAGTATTTCTCCCGAAGCCAGGATTGTAAAGTGTGACACCAAAGGACACCAGCTGAGATTTTATCACTGGTGTTCCAAGTAAAGATCGCTGCTATTCTGACAGGCCTCGTCATGGGGATATTCTCAGCGCAGGTCTAAGTGCATGTCGTCAACTTATGCAAACAATGGGCTGGCAGAACGTTGATGTCATCTTAATGACCAAGGTTACTCACCTAGCGGTCTGTAGTACTGGTCTCGAGGTCTCACTGTACCATGGCAATCATAGACCCAACATCCCCAGGTTTAAGCTTCCTACATCCATTCTGATAATATTAGAAAGCTTGCGGCATGCAGGGATCTGCAGCGCCAGAAAAGGGATAGTTAAGGAAGTGCGAATCAAACTCATCACAGAGTATTTTGTGAATCTTGTGACCGAATTAGCGGTGCGTGGGGTAGCAAAAGGTTTACATTTGATATATATGCACGGTCGACTTGAGTACGCGTCGGGAGCGCTTCAACTTGAAATTTGCTAACCCGTGCTTATTGCGTAGTCGACCAAACTTTCAAGAAGTCGCCGCAACCTCTTCGTAATGCTCGTGAAAACTCTGGAAATAGTTCAAATGGAGGGATGTTACAAGGCACAGTCACACTGTCACGTTGATCAAAGTTTAACTTTTGAAGACATGCCTAAGTAGGTACATATTTGACATTTGCCGCATCAATCAGAACACTTAAGTCTTTCGGAGCCCTGTGTTTCAGATCATTCAGGCCCGTAATATCCATGATACGCTTGGGCGAGCGCTGTAAGGTGAGCATGCAGGTTATCGCGTTGTGTCCTCGAGGAGTCTCAGCCTGTTCGTAAGGTGTGATTGGTGGACGAGTCATTCCAACCGTCCTTTCTGTGATTAATAACTATAATGGTAGTTACATGTCACTGCGAGCAACCCTAGCTATGCTTAACGTCACGAGCTCACAGCTTCGAGGCCCGGTTGCTACTGACCACGGTATTCCTGTTTGTACGCCACCTGACATATAAATAGCGCACGAAATTCGGCACCAATGATTTTGTGAATCCCGACTTAAGTATCTTACTGTGTGGATGTCCTCCCAGTTGAGCGCTACAGTGTTGGGTCAACCATTCTTTGGTAAGTCCAATCCTGTCAGGCAAAAACAAGCTCACCAATGTGTCCCGTCCAACAGCATCCGTGGTGCAAACATGGTTAGTCTCAGTATTTTGTTTCCAGACAGTCCCATAACAAAGCTGTCAATAATAGGTTGACAGGCGTATCATTGGGTCAAAGCTATGCCTACTTTCAGTGGTTTCCCAAGGAGAACCTATTATTGAAAATGATGGTGAGTCACTGCTGTGACGACGTTTCTGACGGGCATGGCACTGACTGCGTACTGATGTGTTCAGATAATGACTGCACTGTAAGTATCCGTCCATTTTCATTGGCGGAAAGGAGGTCCACTAACTTGTACCTCAGAGTCTGTGATATTATCTACGCAGCAATAGGGCTTCAGATCACCTGGGAGCAACTGGTATCTTGTCACAGTTTATTATATACCTGCGCACTCAAGAACGTGCCGAGGTGGTGGGTTTCTCATTCCAGAAACTGTGTATATCTGAAGAGCCGTCATGTGCGATCCAGGAAAATTTTTGTAAGAAACATTTTTCTTGTCTGTTCCGTTATCTAATTCACTCGACCCGAACAGATACTTTGCTTCATGGCGGTGAGACATCCTTTTACTTGTCAATGAGTGGTACTCACTTGTCAAAGGTGTGGATATCATTTAGCGTTCAGATGTGAGTTCCTTTGATGGCAGTTCGAACGGTATCACAACCGATCCACGAACATAGATTCTACTGCTACAGGGTGTGGATAGGTTAGTCGTGCAATCAATTTTTACAACTTTATCTCACGCGCCGTTTCAGTGAGTGGGAAGAATCGTGTAGTCACCGGCTTGGTGGTGTGTGCTGGCTGCCCTGTTATTTTCTCGTGATACTGAGCTATTGTTACTAGGCCACTTTCGCTGCAGCTCAACTGGGTAAGCCATACATTTTTTTACTTAGTTTTGAATCTCACTCAGGCTGGTGGTAGTTATTGGAACAGGTGGGTCACTTTTACTTCGGGGAATACTGGTATAAAGGTTAATGTCATTCCGCCATCGTGTGATCAGTATACTCGATTCTCGGGTGCGTCAGCAATGTTCATCTTGTATGAGAACCGTGTTCTAATACCCAGGATGCAGGTTGTTTGAAGACTATTTCAAGATCCTCTCCAGCCAACAAGTACGTGATCCATGGACGCGAGCGTGCATTCTGTCATGCTGGTGTTCGTTCTAGTATATTCCAGCCTCCGCGGCCGTGGCCTCCGCCATATGTGATGTTATTATATCGTGTTCTATGGTCTTTTACCTCCGTGAAGCTCGTACGGGAGTCAAAAGGTACGCGACTCTTGGATGTCATACATATTGAGCCTTTTGATCACCACGGCGAACTTTCAGATCGGGAAACAGATTACAACGAATGGTAGTCCTCTTTGTGCAGATGGGAATGTTGACGAGGTGAGTCGTATTGTGTATGTCATTGAACAGTGGTGTTGACGCAGGACATAGTCTGACCTCGATAGTGACTGCCATTGCCGTGAGTCCTGCTGGCGATATCAATGCATGTACAGTCTGTATCACTAATGTATTATGATCTAGATCGCCTCTAACGGCGAAACATGGGAACCAATTCCTGGGGAGATGGTGTCAAAAGGTGCGTACTGTGTCATCTCCTAGCTTGAGATTATTCCTAAAGTACAGCGGGTCGACCATGTTTTAATCCACTCATTTTGTTTCCCTTTCCCACTCTTGTGTCGGTACAGTCCATGTGATCTCCATGTTTGCCGTGTAAGTCTTTCATCTCATTTTCCGTATGCCTAGGACACCTTCCGCATCCTTGCTTAAGCTGTGCTTGGTTAGTCACTGAACATAGTTTTTTTAGCCTGATTGCACGCAAGACGGTGTGCGAGGAATCGGATGAGCCACGTCCCCAGATCATAGTACCCTCAATCCCATTAACTGCTATATGATGGTGTCAGCGAGAAGAGATTCTGCCCTTACATCGCAGGTACGTACTGGATCAAACCTTTTGACATGTCTTGAATTAGGACTAGGTTTTAGTTTGAGTGGAGAGGACCGACCTGGCATTGCTAGAACAAAGTCTGCGAAAAGAATACGGCGACGGGGATATGAATGGGAGAGTGTTTTGGTTAGCAACAGCGTTCCGTCATGCTTTGCAATTGATACCCGATCGTTTCAAAACATCTACCCTTACAATGTGAGCCACTGAGTGGGTATCTTTGCGTCTGCCCTAGTAATGCCGGGTCGCGCGACGCGCACAGCCTATGCCTCGTCTCAATTGTCTCTTCTCCACCGTCGTACTCTAGTTGTTGCGAGTCGAAATTGTAGTCGCGTCCCGCACAGCAGTTGGCGCGGGGACCATCTGTCTGCAACCGTCAGCGCAACTTCCTCAATGAGGGACAGATACAAGTAAAAGAAGAGCAAATCAAATTACAGTGTTCTATTCGTTGTCCGTCATAAAGTGAGTGATTGTTCGCCCGGGCCCTGCCCTATTGGGAGCCGATTCACCTGACGCCCCCTTGCCGTCGTCCACACTAAATAGCATAGTCCAATCTTATGTTTCCATCGTCTCTTTGTGCTCCTGCGCCTACAGTTGTTTGATAGTGAGGGAAGTTTCATTGACCAAGACACTGGTCAGAACTTTGTTGCCTGACTTGATGAGAGCGATGTTGGCCTCCTCAGGTGTATATGTTCTAGCACCGTGGGCCACGACGTCCGTAAAGGTTACAGCATCAAAGTGGGCCCAATCGATATCGGTGGTATTTGGGATAGTCCCCAAATCTTCGACTATCCAGGCTGCATTCTGCCTGCAAAGCCGCACGCCAGTAGTGTCAACGTTCTTCGCGTCGGACTGGCCATTACTGAGATTATCGATGCTGACGGCAGCGGATGTAACAGAAGAGGCGTTGATGCTGGCTTTGATGACATCGCCAGCGCGGACATCGAGGGAGAAGCCATGCGGGAAATCATTGGACATCCAGTACAAAGCTATGGGAAGAGGATGAGTTGCGTACTATGCATGGCTTAATGTTTTCTTACCTGTGTAAGAAGTTTCATTACTGGTCACATCCATGACGAGTCCGATCACAAGGCCCACATCAGCGCAGTTGTTGATGTCCATACCGACCCAGAACATGGCGCCGGTACTATTTTTACTCGGAGCAGCTCCAGCGGGGGCAGTGAATGTGCCAGAGATATGACTAAAAGTTTCCTGTCAGAAAAAGACTGGATGAGAACCGAGTATGACAGTCGAGTGGAAACGCGCACGTTACGCTCCTCAAGCAAAGCACCCGAGTACATGAGATTGTAGGTGTCATTAGAGCCACCATTGGTGGATTGCTGGCGTCGATCAAGCAACCGAGACGGGAGGTGCTGGTGCGCGTCGCCTGCGAGAACTGCAGAAACAAACAAAAAAGTAGAGACAAGGACTGAATTCAAGCGCATGGTGTCGGCGAGAGTGCAAGGAGTCGAAGATGGTGAAAAAGAATTACAGAAGCTTGAGGCTAGAGTGCGCCCCATAACCTCACATTTTATACACTTTACGTGACAGGCCGCCATTGGCAGCCTTTCATACATGATGCATGCACTCACACATGAAGCAAGCAGACTCTGAGGTAGGGGTGTGTTGCAATGGATGTGAACACGAGCACGGATATCAGTCAATGGTCACGACAGGTGTTGGCTATACTATCCTATTGGGTAACTTCGGCAGCCAGGTGACTTCAGCACATTTCTAAATACATTTTTCATCATCCACATGGCTAGCTATTAATTGTAGTATATTCTGAGGTTCGGCGAGCTTGAACGGGCATCATTGATGCAGAATTGAGCAAGGTAGATGAAACGGAGGTCATCGTCACGCGAAAGTCACCTGCCGAACTGTGCCACGGCTGAGTTTGAACATTGTTCAATCCACCACATCTTGTCTTGGGCCTACTATTGATCTCATTCATGGTTATAATCTATTCAGGCCAAACAACAAGAACATGTTTAGCTGTTTTCTCACCTAGCACTTGTATCTTCAGTGCTGGAGAGTGGATTAGACTTGTTAACTGCAAACATAGGGGAGAGCTGAGTTTGATTTTGACATGGGGTTTGCATTTATTTGGCTGTGTTAAGCTTTTTGCCACCAATTGTGTGTTAGGGGCCCCACCATCATGAAGACACTATCCCAGATTCTTTCACATATCATTCATTTACTTTTCCCAAAAAATTTGTGCTCTTCCTTTGCAGACCTCCCAACAGAGATTATTATTCACATTCTCAGTTATCTTAATGTTTGTGACATCATTCAGATACGCATGGTCAGCCTGGGTCCTCTGGCCATGATCCATATACCACAGTTTGACATGTCCAATAGGTCTCAAAGAGGTTGCACAATATCACATATGAGCGTGCAATATGGACAGTACTGTACAGAAATGCACAACTGCCACGCCCTCCAGGACCATTTATTTCACAATCAACCCACTTTCTTGAGCACTCTCTCATACACTCTGAACGGCTAGCATATTGGTGGACAACTCAGCACACAATCAAGATCTTGGATCATGGTACCCAATCAGAAACATTGGGAGACTTTGGTGCCGTTGTGCATGGTCGGTGGCTCATTAACTGTCATGCCCATGCCAACTTCAAGTTTGTGGCATATGATCTGGATCCTAAGGCAGGATGTCATCCTTCCCAACTCTTGTGGGAATGTCCATTCCAGGCCAAGCTAGTGATGTGGAGCTCATGTCCTGCAGTGTCCAGTAATAATGAATTGCTTGCCTATGTTATGTTTGCAACACACCCATCTTCTAAATTGTTTGTGCCCATTTTGTGAATGATGTTTGTGCATTTGACCCATTTATCTTCTAGAAAACTTCTGGAGTTCCACCTGTATGGTGATTCTTTCTTGCACACCCATACCTTGCACATTCCCATGCCAGCAAGAGGGCCCTTAAGGACTTGTGATATGAAGATATATGGAGGTCATTCACCATTCTTACATATACAAGATCATAATGATGCCCTATTCTTCAATGTGGAAAATAAATCATTCTATAGATTTCCTCAATTTTCATCAGCACTGGTAGGTTGTGACACATATTTGCTATCATGAAGGCTGCTCACTTTTGATAAGATCTCAGTACATGCTTATGATGGACCCCTGAACTTCAATGTTATATTAACAAACACACATATTATTACTTTCCTCAAAATTTTGACATCAACTCTTGTGCAAGCTTTCACACTTCCTACTCATTCACAGATCCAAAATGGCACTGGTGTTCTGCAACTCACACATGAAACACTCTTATTGGAAAACTACCATGATGGTTATCTCACTCTCATCCGAAATTCTATTGTGGATTCAGTGTCAGGTACAACAAGCCTTCGAATTCTACATCAATTTGAAAAACATGGGGATTTGCTAGATGGACTTGGACACCATCACTGTTTCTCCTGCATTGATCTCACACTGCCCATACACTCATCCACCAACCTGGTTCTACCAATAACACTCAATCACCATCAATTTGCCCAGCATTATATTTCACTTTGGTCAGGCTTGTCCTTAGGATATCACTGCCCTCTTCAAGTATCAGATGATGGGCATGTGCTTGGTTTTCTCTGTTTTAACTCAGCAGTTTCTCCTTTCAACAATTCAGGACACAAAAATTGGTATGTCCTTCCCTTTACAATTGATGCCAGCAAACATCAATGTGTGGCTGTTCTTGCCAAACAGCCTCAGGTTTGTAAGTGGAAGGCAGAAGAAATTGGTCCTGATGTACCTAGTATGGGAGGAAGATTTTATTATAAATACAAGAGATCATGGCACATGTACTCTAAGGATTCCCTGCTTGTTATGTTCATCAAGTAGTTTTAATTTCTTCCCAGATGAGATTGCATTAGCAAATTCAAAGTACTATGTGTGGTTAACTGGCCAAATTTTATGGTGGGGCTGCACAAAAAGGCTAAGAGACTAACAAAGATTGAAATCAAGAGAACTCAAGATCAAGGAAATGATTCCAGGACATTGTTTTTCAGACTTGAATCTAACTAGGTCTAGGAACTTGTTACAATGCACAAATAAACATATCACTATTGCCTTAGAACCTGCTGAACAGCTTGACTTGCTGATTCATTGGCATGGATGTAATGTACCAATTTGAATCCATATAATGTCCCTGATGATCTAATCATATTACCCTCCTTCATGGTTGGTTTGTGATCCTCATAGTATTGCTCAAGAGCAATGCTGGCTGCTGCTGCAAAGTAGAAACAATTATAGGAGTAGATTGTGTATTTGATGTGGTCATTGGTGATTTGAGCAAATAATCGTAGGATATTTTGAAAGCTGGGGAGTGGACCTGAGTCCCAAGAATATTGTTGAATGACCCCATCTTTCATATAACTGTTGCAATCAGCTTGTGAAAGAATTTTCAACCTATCAATTGCTTGGGTAGTGATCCCAGTCTCATTTGTAGTGCGTTCTGCTATAATGTGAAGGATGGCACTGTAAAACATTAAGTAAAACCAAACTATATGCAGAATAAAATGTAGCATTACCATGTTCTATGGTTGCTTACTATCAGTTGCAAGTACTCATGCTGACCAAAGCACTGTTGCATTTTTCGATGTTTGAAACCAAGCAGGTAGAGTGATGAAAGATGTTGGGAAAGTTGCTCATTGAAGTTCCAGACTTCTGCAAAAGAGTTGAAGGATATTGTTACTGTTTGCTCAGGAGTAGCATCAAAAAGTCCAAGGGTTATTGCCTTATGAAGGGAAAGTGGGACATTAAGGCCTTCAAGTTCTGATGTATCACAACAAAACTTGTCAGGTGAACACCAAAAACAAATCTCAGTGACCCAGATGGGTACTGAAATCAGATTGGTTATAGTTATCATGATGATCAGCAGCACACTAACAGAGAATTAGTAGTGCATCAAACTGTATTGATGAATAGGGAATGCTTACCTTGATTGTTGGTGGAATGAGAGTGAGAATGTGGGTGAAAAATACCACAACAATGTATGTTGCCAAGGGTATGAGATGAGGGAGAAGATGTAGAATGGGTAATGGGATAGGGGAGGGTCTATATCAGCCCTTATGTAATGTCCAGCATGACATTGTGGACAGGAGGGTTCACACAGGTGACCTATATGAAGCAAGTGACAGACATGTACATATTTTTAGAAAAGTAGTTACAACTGAATTCTCTGCATGCAGGCTTTCACCAGTGTGAGATGTTCTGTCAGAACAAGTTGAATGAGTTCATGCAGCATTAGTTCCAATTTTAGAGGTGGTAACCATGCAAACAAAAAAGCTCCATTATTGCATCTGTGACAGCATGATCATGCATGGACAAACCACATATGCTCTCCAAGCCAAGAGCCAACTGCTTGTAGTTGTTAATCCTCACATGAGTGATCAATTCACTTTGCATCCAGGAAAGCTCAAAAGTAGGGGAAATTAACTGATTGAGATTGGCCAATGAAGATCAGTAAACAACCACAAGGTGAAAAAGGGACTTACACACTTCCCATGAGATGTCATTGAACACTCTACATGAAACTCAAAGGCAAAGACCCAAAATGTGTCATATATTGGGGGGGTGCTCCCACTGTTCAACTACATCAACTACAAGGACAAGTCAGCACATGGGGCACTCAACAGCAACAGCAGACAAACATAGCAAAAAGAACAACATAGCAGAAGGCATGGCTTAGCAGTGGCTGACAGGGGCACAGTATGGTCATATGTAGGATAGGGGAACCAAAGTGAATGAGACAATGTCATGCAAAGTTACTGACTATCAACAAGTAGCATGAAAAAAAAATACTAAAATATAGTGGCTAATGTACTGCCATTATCTTTCTCCCCCTCCAAAGCACCCAGCAATCTCGTACTAGGACCATGTTTCCCAAATGTGAAACCTACCCATACACCCCTAGGAGACTCCTCCTTCTCCTTGACCTTGTCCACATTTCGCTGCTTCTCTTTCACCTCCGCATATTTGGCCATATCCTCGGGCGAGGTAAAGTCGTCGTAGTACCCCGTATCGATTTCCGAATCCAACGCAGGGACAAAGGGTGCGCGAGTAGACCGCAGATCTTCCCACCTGGCACCATCAAAAAACGGATGGTCCATTACTTGTGGTAGGGTCGCGTATCGGACACTCGAATGGGATATGAGTCTGAGGGATATAAACATTGAGCGATGCGAAACGTAGACCACATGGACAAACCTCGTAACAGCATCCCATGCTATGTCAGTGAGATTGAAGATGAGATCTTCCGGTTTGTCGTATTCGGGGCGTCGCAACACCTTGGTCCAGTTTTTCAAATTAGTCCAGGTCTCTTCAGGCGTACCGCCACTGAAAGGTGGGAAACCGGCCAAGAACTCGAAGAAGATGCATCCCAAAGACCAGTAGTCGACGGAGTAGGTGTATGGCTTTCCACGTAGGACTTCCGGCGCCATGTAATCAGGGGAACCGACGATGGAATCGGCATAGCGCGGATCTTCATGACGAACAGAACGATAGATGGAACGTCTTTCAAGCGTCGAACGATACACGACTTGATTGTCTTTGACCTTGTCAAGCTATGCAGACACGTTATACAGACTGGTCAACACTGCAAACCCATGACCTACCTTGATTTTTAATGACTCGATTCGCTTTGGATTCAAGGCCCCGGTGGCTAGCCCAAAGTCTGTGAGCTTGACGTGACCAGTTCCGTCGACCAAAAAGTTCTGCGAGAGACACTAAATCAACGGTGCGATCAAAACAAAGCGTGGACCGACGTGCCTCTGGTTTCAAGTCACGATGAATGTAACCAAGCTTGTGCAGCTCGTTGACGGCGACGAACATCTCGCTGATATAAAATCTAGCGTGCTCCTCCTTCAGCACTCCGGAGTTGTTTAGAAGAGTCCGAAAGTCTCCCCCGGGTACGTATTCCATGGCAAGGTATACGTGCTGACTATCTTGAAATGCATACAGCAACCGTACCAACCAGGGCGTCTTGGTGGCCGTCAGAATATCCCGCTCGACAAGGACGTGTCGAACCTGGATACCGACACGATGATCATGAACATCGCGTGAAGATCACGATCGCCGCCGACATACCTCGTCCATCTTGTGCAGTGTCCGCTTTTTCATCCTCTTTAGAGCGCACACCTCCCCGGTTTCTTGCTTGCGTGCGAGAAAGACTTCGCCATAGCCACCCTGGCCGACCTGAGCTATAATGTGGAATTGCTCTACGCGGAGCTTTGCACGGCGTTTCCTAAGTATCACCCGCTCGCGACCACAATACGACTTGAACTCCTTGGCATACTCGGTCAAGGACAACTGTCGTTTTGCAGTGTCGGCGTCGAAACGCGTTCTTCGTTCCTTTCGAGCAGCGAGATAGCCAAGACTCTGAAAGTAGTAATCGAGAAAATCTAACGATGGTTCAATCGAGGGCAATCATCGTTCAGGGGATCAGAAAGAAGAACGCACACAGTTGCGCGACGGTGGCTTTCCGTTTCACTTCTGAGCTGTCTAAAAGTTCCCTTTCCCAGAGTTGAAAGCCAGACGGTTTCTTGGTCGTTGCAGCTTTTGCGGTATCCATGCCGATGTCGTCGTTCCGGCCATGATCTCCCTTGGCGGTGCTCATGTGGATGTCACGGAGCCCAGTGGTGATGGCCTTTGTGGTATCCATGGGGATATCACGAAATTCTGTGTCGATATCAGTCATGAAAAAGAGTACTTGCTGGTCGTTAGATTCGTTCGAGGAAGATCGAGGTGCAAGGCCGTCGCCATTCTTTGGTAGAACACGATCTACATGTGTCCGTATATCACGTGACCTACGCGTCCTTGCAATGCGACATCCACACATCGACCTCGCGTCTATCCTCGCCCAACCAACTCCTCAAATAGACCTTCGTTTGCAAGCCTACGAGACGTCCACGTCGAGCTTTCTCAAAGCCGTCACAAACTATACCAATCGCGCCATCGCCGAGATCACGAAACACAGAAATGCCCAGGAAGCGGACAAGCGGAAATTGGGTGAACGGATACAGGCGGTGGAGTCGGAAATAAATCAGTGCAAACTCAAAGAGATCGATCTACTCGCTGGTATGTCACCAATCGTTCGTTTCACGAGCCTACGCAGAACATCCGTAGTATTGGCCAAGGAACAAGAGGAGCGACGGGATGCTGAACAGTCTGTGGCTGGGCTCAAACGCCAACTTACTTCGATTCGCGAGACGTGTGCAACCCTTGATTCCGAGTTGGAACAATATCGTGCTGTTGTTTCCAACTTGCAACGAGGTACGACCCTGTCCATTCTTTGTGTCACTCGTATCAATAAACCGACGAGCTTAGAAAAGAATGCTGAACGAGACAAACTGAATGAATATGCTGTGCAGCTAGAGCCCGAGCTTGCAGCATGCGAGTCATGGCTCAAATGCAACATTGAGGGTATCGAAGCGGACCAACTCCTCATCCGGTTCTCCCATATCGACCAAACGAATGCTGATCGGGAGTTCAGTTTCGTGTTGGATGTCTCTACCCCAACTTACAACGGTAATCGTTCGTTCGTATATGCCGAACTAGTCTGACACGTACCACACCAGTGATAACAACTACACCATCGTTACCTGCACTTCCGATCCTCCTGCGAGAACTCAATCAAACTGGGGATGTATACCGATTTATCAAGTGCATGCGAGCAGCGTTCCGTGATCTAGTACAATTACAGTCCCAGTAAGCAATCAAGACATGTACTCTATCTACACGATACCCTTGGATACCTACACATGGTTGACCCACCATGCTTTCACCTCTTATGGCTACAACGTGCTCCCTTGGTCAGATGCGTGCAAGTGTGGACGCAATTCTACTCCACTTTTTGCTTTTTCCAATCCCTATCTAGGTGATGCCATTCACACCTGGTCCCAATAACACCTACGCTTCTACACCGAGACGAACAACGACCACACTCCCTTGAGATACCCGACTATCTCGTCCGCGCCGAGCTTGCTCTCCCCAAAGATACGGTCCACAAACGTAATCGGAACCTCCCCCACGGTATACCCCAACGCCCGTGCCCGCACCATCATCTCCATCTGGAACACGTACCCTCGCGACTGCGTGAGCGTGATGATGTGTCGCAAGACGGGCAAGCGATACAGTCTGTACAACAACTCAGTCCTACTCGTCGGCCAGAGAATCGGGGGTGACGTACCGGAAGCTGCCCGTCAGGTCGCTGACCCCAGGGTTGAGCACGGTGGCAGCCAAAAAGTTGGCGCCTCTGGAGACGAGTTTTCGTTTGAGGTCCCACCCATGTACACCGCCAGGCTGCGTATCGGGTAGAAAGGGTGTTGGCGTAGACCGGTACCGTGTACCTGTCACAATATCCAGATTATATGCCTGCTGTAGCCTGTGTAAAAGGGTCAGCGTGCGCATTGGGGACAGTGTATCCGACCAGCGTTTCACCTAATGAAGTGTGGTATAAATTTGGGCTGGTGAAATGAATGTCGTGACAATCTAAACATGCCATTCGAACGGACGCACGTACGTGGTGTGAAAAGTCGGCGTCCATGATGATGACAAAGTCACCCGTACAAAAGTCCAGTCCGTGAATATATGCAGTCCTAACACGCCGACGAATGAGTTCACATGGGACAACAACCACGACACCCCACACGCACCCAAGCCCCAGCTTTCCGGGACGCGGTCTCAATACCTGCAACAACGCGTTGAACAAGCCAACTGCGCACACGGGACAAACGCTCACGATTTTGTCCTCCCCATACACGTTGGCAAGCTCCTTGGCAACTTCTTGCGTGCCATCCGGGCTGGCATCGTCCACGACGATGATTTCCCATGCTAGCTCACTAGACCGTTCAACGACGCGACACTGACGCGGTATCCGCAGGACACGCACTGCTCGCGAAACACGTTGGCCAATAGCCAGATGATGATGGGCAGGTTCTTGCGCTCGTTGTAGGTCGGCAAGATGACCGAGTACTTGTGGGTGTTGGCAGAGTCGTACTGGCCTTGCATGTTCAACGAGGAGGCACTGGCAAACGGGTTCATTGTACTTGTGACATTGGTGTGATTTGTCACACACATATGTCCGACTCTGTCACGACAGACACACCAGCGATCGCCGCTGTGAGGAATCTCCTCAAAGAAACAGTCCGCATCGTCACCTGCGACAACCGCGTCTTTATCGGAACGTTCGTCGGTACAGACCAGCTCCTCAACATACTGCTGGTCAACACGGAGGAGTACATCCTCGGCGCAGACAATCCCGGGGGCAGATTCGTTGGCCAAGTCATGGTGCCATGGAGATTGATCATTCAAGTCGAAGCTCTCTCCCGGTCGCATGATGAACAGGGTAAAAGACGTGAACAAAACGGTGGGGGTCTGTATATTTGATCAGATTAATTCACAGGTATACAACATCTTTAATCGTCTCTCCAACTCTTATTCACGGGGTATAAATCCTCAGTTATCTCCTCAGCGTCCACTCCTCTCCACGCGGAGTCACCTGGTATATCGAAGGTTGGCACGGTCGCTAGTCAGGGCAAAATGGCCATCTATTCCTTGTACTTGTCTTTGTAGATCCACGCCATCCCAACGTCGCTGACACCTTGTGCGACCTAGAATAAAGCTGAGATCACGCGTGACCCAACATAAGATCGGACCCACTGCATCGCGGTACCACTTTGCAGCCTCTTTCTTGTCCTTCTTGCATCCCCTTCCATTGGCTAGACAAAACGCTAGATCCTGCTGAGCATCAGCATCGCCCAGCTTGGCAGCAACCCTGTAGTAGCTCTGTGCCACTTCCGTCAGAGCCTCGGCAGGTAACAGTCATTCAACCACGTACGACTGCCATCTTTTGATCCTTTGCGACGCCCCATCCATGAAAGAAACACTGGCCAACCTCATAGATGGCAAGCACGAGTTCCTCCTGTCATCGCGTCTTGAGAAACCGACATCATCACAAACACACAAGTATAAGACGACCCACTCTGACGCCCTTCACCTCCAACCCCTTCTTTGCCTTCTCCAAGTCTTGCACCGCCGACTCGGCGGCCCTCGTCAGCCACTTGAACCCGCACTTTTCGTTCTTCTCGCATCCCCAGCCGTGCCTCAGCGTGAGACCCCACATCAACATCCCGACACCACACCCGCCCTGCTCCTTGGCGCTCTTCTCGAAGCAGGTAGCTGCGTCTTTCAGTTGGTTGGCTTCGTGGTATTGTATACCTAGCTGGAGGTAGTCTTCGGGTGTCTGCGGTTCGGCGGACGCCGATCTGCTCGAAGGGGGTGACACATCTGGAGAGGACCGAGGTGACTGGGGCGTCGGCGTCGGCGCAGCGCTGTCGAACTCGTAGTACGAATAAGTATTCGAATACAAGCTAAGGCGTGACCCCACCCTGAACGAAAGTGGACGCGAAGGGAGTGGAACAAGGTTTGTCGCTGAAACGAGTGATGGGGAGGAGTAGATGCCGTCAGGGTGCAGGTACGACGATGGAGCCAACGTGCTCGTGGGGTCGCTCGGCGGGGGACGGCCGGGCGTAGGGACGTTGTTGGCGACTATGCCGGTCACAGGGGTGACAGCGTTCAAGGACGCCGGGCTACCATTCATTCTGGGCGAGTTTGGCCGCCGGGCGTTTCGCTCAAGTACCTGTCGTTTCTGTTCCTCGGAGATGAGTATAGGTGGTCGGCCTGGTCTTGAAAAGTTCAGATGTGGTGAACCGTCCTGAGACACTATCGGTTGTCGCATGGGGGCGCTGTGCCATGGAGAGTCATCTTGCGGAGAAGAGACGATGACGGTGGGTAGCGGGGAAGGTAGTGGTCGCATGGGATCTTCGACACAGTCGGTGTAATTCAAAGGTGGCTCAGCGGCATCCAGCCGTAAGTCAGGTCGGGGTTCGGGGTGGCCGCAGTGTGCACTAAAGGTAAAAGGAGTGGTAGTAGGTGTAGAATGGTTGTTGTAATAGTGAGTGTGATTGTGACTGCGCGACGCCGCCGCTTGATCACGTCGCTGACCATAGAAATTGTTGTCCTCCTCGTAGCAACCGTCGTCCGGTTCACAATCGTCTGCCAACGAGAGAAAAGACTTGGAATTCTGGCTGGTATGCAATGCAGTTGCATTCGTCACCGCGCTGGATGTCGAACCCCGAAAGTTTGAGTGCAATAACGGAGAGTCGGGGACGCGGTGACAGCGAGGCCGGAGAGATGCGGGTAGTAGGCCAGTACTAGTGTGAGTCTGCTGCTTCGCTGTCTGGCGTCGAGACGAGCTGCGTACGAGGGTGTCCAGCGGCGATTCAGAGGAATGCAGTAACCTTCTCCCCTGCCAGTGCTCGAATCCAGGATGACTTTCCATGTCACTCGAGGCTGGACGACTTCAGTGAGATGATCCTGTTGGACATGTTACAGTACTGCACCTAAAAGTTATGTATCTCATGGCATTACATGTCTCAGATCTCAGAGTCCGTCCAGGTGGTTACCAGTCTGACGACCTGTCGCTCGTTCCTGAAACCTTGTTCTCACCATCGGAATCTGAGTATATTTATCCTTCATATCTAATGTACGAGGTACCTCCGTGTCATATCATATACCCACCCGTCGACGTGGTGTCTGCCCCACACGCAGTCCGGGATGCCTTGGCGTCCCAGGCACGATTATCTGCGAGCTTCCGCTGGAAGTCTTGACCTGCAAAGCTTGTTCGGTCTCTTTCTTGGCAACCCTGGCATTTTCACGGCGTGTCAGCGGTCCCCGTTGCCAGTATCAACCCGACGATACGCACTCTTCTCGTTGTTGCTTGATCTGGTTCTCCAACTCGGCTCTCTTTGAGAACTCTCGGTCAGCCCTACGTCTTGAACTACCATCATCAAAGTTCTTCTCTCGGACGGAGTAGAATACAGATCCCAGGTCAGCTACCGGGTAAGATTAGTGAGAGATCATATTTGTCGGAAAGAAAGCATGCTTTACCTAACCAATATGCATCGATGGCGGTGACCTGCGTCATATATTCCTTCGATGTGAGGATCAGCTCATGATATACAACATATGTTGGTGTGTCTACAAGAAGATTAAGCTTCGGTGCGAGAGCAAATGTAACGTACTTACATCCCAACCCATACAGCGCACTGGTGGGATGTAGGTGTGTTGGTAGGCCAGTTCTGATGTTCACGTACTCCCCGATACCTTTCACACGAGCGGCTTGGTGGAAATATCCAGCAGTGATCGCTTTCCTAAAAATAAGAGCAGTTCGGGCGTATTTGGACACGAAACTTCACAGTACAACACACCTCAAGATATCAAAGTCCGTTCCGCATGATATACACTCCATTTTCTGGAATTTCATAATGTCTTCGAGCTGCGCGCGAACTTCCCGGGCCTTCCTGAGAAGCTTGGGATGCAAGAAATGCCGCGTGGCCCAGTCGTCTCGAAAGCTACGGAGGCATAAGCAAGTAACATGACGACGTCAGACTTCAAACGCACTTGTGGCTCTTCCATTGGTTGAAAACGTTCAAAAGTGTTAGATGGTCGCTTTCGGGCACATTGAACTTCTCGCGAGCTGCATCAGCTTCCTCCATCCGTTCCTTTGGCCGGTAAAAGACACTAGGGACGGATAGCATAGAAACGATTGTGAGCATCTCCGCGGAGCACTTGTAATCAACGGAGGCGATCAGCATCTTTGCCATTGACGGCTCCATGGGGAAATCGGACATTTTGCGCCCAACAGGAGTCAGATCGCCGACATTGTCGAGAGCTCCTAGGACCCAAAGCTGGTACATCGAGTTGATGATGTTTGCCTACACGTCTGTCAGTACCATGTTTAACACATCACCTCTGACATACCTGTGGCGGAGGATCCATAAAATCAAATTCCAATAGGTTCTTGACACCCAGGGACTTCAGCAACAGTACAGTATTAGCCAAGTTTGTCCGTTGGATCTCAGGTATAGTATTCGGGAACATCTCGTTCCGGTAAGCCATCTCTGTATATAAGCGGTAGCAGAAGCTATGGTGGATCGTCAGAAATGGATGATCACCAGTCCACTCGTATTTACTAACCCGCTACCTGTTCGACCTGCACGACCCGTACGTTGGTTGGCGTTCGCCTGGCTCACGGGGGTAATTTGAAGGGCATCCATGCCGACTTTTGGGTTGTACACCTTCATCTTGGAATACCCCGAATCTACGACGTACAAAATTCCATCGACTGCATATTCTATGAGCGCACGAAAGACGCGCAGGAGATGGCCACGCACCTGTCAGAGATGTTTCTGCAATATTCGTGGCTACAATAACTTTACGGCGACCGTCACTAGTTGGTTCAAAGATCCGAGCCTGCAAGTCGGCTGGCATTTGAGAGTATATCGGTAATACTGCCAAAGGCGGCGGCTCGTCCAACTGTTCAAGCCTCTCTGGGTGCATAAATGAGAATAAGAAGAGAAAATTTCAGGAAGATGACAAATACCCTGTACGACTTGACAAGTGACTTCTATATCTTCTTGTCCAGTCATAAAGACAAGGATGTCACCATGCGGCAATGAGAGATGAATCTGGAGAACTTGCTTGACAGCACTGTCAACGTAGTCTTCACAGGGGGATTTCGAGTGGAATATTTCAACGGGGAAAGTACGTCCAGGGATGGTATACGTTGGGGCATTCCCGTAGAAAGCGGAGAACTAGTTTGATCGTTGAACATAGCTTCAACCGTATGAAAGATCTCAAATCTTACCTTCTCGGCATTCATAGTTGCAGATGTGACAATCAGTTTCAGATCGCGTCGCCGTGAGAGGACTGAATAGATTTCTCAGTAACAGATGATTCTATACGATAGCGACGGACTCACTTTTTTTCAAGAGACCCATGAGAACGTCAGTGCTAAGCGATCGTTCGTGCGCTTCGTCAAGAATAATGACACTGTATCTATCTAAGTCGCCTTCGTTGAGGGACTCTCGTTGCAGTACACCATCCGTCATGTCTAAGGAACGGACGGGTTGTTAGCCAGGAAGAGAATCGACCGAATGCAACTCACATTTAATTTTTGTCTCTGAAGACGTACAGTCTTCAAATCGAATCGCGTAGCCAACAAGGCCACCAAGTTTACACTGCGAAACCGTTCAGGCACAAGAAAATATAAAAATCTCGTGCAACATACCTCGATCTCTTCTGACACACGTTTTGCGACGGACATCGCAGCAACACGACGAGGCTGCGTGCAACCGATAATGCCGAAAGAGGAATACCCGTCCTCGTAAAGGAACTGTGCCAACTGCGTTGTCTTACCAGAGCCCGTCTCGCCGACGACAATGACGACTGAGTAAAGTTTGTCAACTGACTTGCAAACAACTAAGCACTGGAAACTTACCTTGATTCTCTCTGATCACTTTAAGTATTTCTTCTCGACATGCGAATGCGGGTAGATATTCCCTCTGTTCCTTCAACGTCCTGTTTTTGGCGAAGGAGCTGACCCCAGCGGTCGTCTTCAGATGGCTAGCGAACTTCGAATCACCTTTGTAGTCGTCCTTCTCCGCAGATGCAGCGGCCTGCTCTGCGATAGCTGTGGACGTAGAACTGCGTGAATGTCCAACTCGACGAGTATTCACAACGGGATTGTAAAGACATACCTTCGGCTTCGGCTTCCTCGTCCTTGACACCCATTATATTTCCAAGCGATGTTCCTCCCAGGGAAGCAAGCTTGGCCGCAGCCTTGGCGCGCTCAGCTTGTTCTCGTTTCTCCTTCAGAAGGGCACTGCCCTTTTTGGAGAACAAGGCCATGTCGCTCGTTGGATCCCTGATAGGATTGATCGGTTCGAGTTGTTTCGTGAAGATGGTTTTCCCGTCCAAGAACGGCGGTTTGAGATCGTGTACCATGACATGGACGGTTGATTCAACCTCGTCTTCAAAGTCCAGATCCAGTTCTTTACGAGTGGCGACACCGGAAGTAACCATTCGGTTCGCTTCCCATAAGTCGTTGTCAGCGTTCTAGACGCCGCTCGATAAACAAGACGACGTTGCAAAAGCGTGAGACACTCACATACTGGGCTTGCCTGGCCGAAATTTTCTTCTGTATTGTTAGTTAGTCTACGTGCCATTTGAAAAGAAATAAATCAAAACTGACCCTTGTTTTCGTGGCGATCTCGACCTGCTTGATGACACTGAAATCCTCGTACCGAGCAAGAGGATTGTGCTCCTCATCGCCAACCACACCGCCTTCCTCAGCACCACTATACCAGTCCCGATCCAGTCTGACCTGCTCCTCTTCCCACTCTCGCATGTCGACACCGTACAGACCGTCGTCCTCCGGACTCCCCCCTCGTGGAACCCTGGGCGTCGGAGCATCCCATGATCTGTTCTTTGCGCCTCCCCAGCCTGAACCCTCGCTGTCGCGACTTCGTCTCGGGGTTGATTCCCATCCAACATTAGGTACGCGAACGCTTGGTGCATCGTGGTCACGGTCGCGACTCCCCCGCTGACTCCGCGGTGTCGAATCCCAGTCCCTTCCGGAGCGGCCCGCCCAACCTCGATCGTCTCTGTTGAGTCGTCGCTGGAACTCACCGAGACCTTTCGGTCCGTCCGCTTTGCGTTCGTGCGTTGCAGAGATGCCCTCTAAAAAGTAGGATGAAGAGAGAAAGCCTACAGACACGTAAGTGACTTGCCTTTTTGTCTTTCCCTGTTCTTCCTGTGTTCCTCCAGTCTTTGTCGGGCGATCTCAGAAAGACCACCGGGGTTGGAGGGTGTTTCTGGGCCTCTCCGTCTAGAGGTACCGCTCCGCGGGGGAGGCAGATTCGGAACTACACGTACGAATTAGTCGCTGCACGCGAGGCTACCGAATTGCACACACCTTTGAAGACGGCGTCGTCATCCAGCCTGGGCTTCTTCCTGGGTCCGTTCTCTACAGCTGCCTGATCCCTCTTCTCTCTAGCTAGGCGATCCAGACCGAGAAGGGAGCCGCGTGGGGTTGAAGGTTCGACGGGTTTAGCTGGTTGACGAAACGTGTGCCTCTACAATTCGTAAGCATGCGAAGTGGAAAAGAACGAATTTACTACATGGTCTCCCCTCATAAGACCTCCTGGTCGGACTGTCTCCGGCTCTAGTACTTCACTGTGATCGATGGTAATGCCGTGAACAGGCTGAGGCACCAGACCTGCCACCTCTTGCTTTGCATGAGTCGTTATTTCGGAATGCAAATCCGTGAGGAAAGAGGTTTGAAACTTTCCGAATCCCCGAGCGGCTGTACAGAAAGTGAGCAACGAGCGTTATGCGAGGATGTTTGTAATCGAGCGAACCGTTCAAAAAATCGTCCGCCGTGCTGGATTTTGCAATCTCGATCACGCGCTCAGCGAGCAGGTCATTTGGATTGAGTGTATTCAAGGCTCTTGATAGCCTTATAGCGACCTGGTGCTTGAAGTCGTCGCTCATCGTAGGTGTTCTAAGTGACCGCTACAACTTATGTCAGCAAAATGAATGGTGCGTTAGTCACGTGCAAGTGGGAGTACGACTTGCAAGGTGGGATGGCTAAGACGATGGTCACTGGTGCACTTACATAGCTCAAGCATGATGCTCTGGTCATGTGCAAGAGGGGACGCGACGGACTGACAGTAATTGGAATTATCAGCCAAGTTTCCAAGAACGATGCCAATCTCTTTATTCATTTTGAACTCTTGGGCGATGTACATGGTTCTAGTGGTAAGCGCAGGCAGCCGTGGTAAAGTAGATGTCTCTATCATAAATCTTCCGTATTCAATGTTGGTTTCTCTCGTTGAGAACTGTCGACCATGACGAGTTTATAAGCAACCTTGAATTCTTGCTGAATTTGCGGACCCATGGTGGCACTTGGAAGTCGGTGAAGGAATTCCTCAACATCCAAAACAGCGTTCTTCATCGCATCCTTGTTTTTTGCCTGATGCATGATGGCGTTTGGCTCGATCTGCTTGCGTAAACTGTGCCCGTCCTTCAACAAAATGCTGAAAGAAAATAATAGTCAGTAAGAACAGACGAAAAAGCCTTCCTCCGCTAGTATGAGAGGTAGGACTTGCCTGATCATAGTCATCCTCTTCCCTAATTCTTCGAGATGTTCGTGATCCCCCTTTGCAAGCAGACTTTTCGTCTTCTTTTTGAACTCGTGGGCAACGGAAATCGCGTTGTCGAGGGACACGACAAGACATGGTAATGCCCAGAGGTAGAGAGTGCGGTACAGAGTCCTTCCCCAGTTAAAGGCACAAATGTTCTTCAGGCATACAATGAAAACCGTGTTCCTTTGCGCTTGTAGTCCTTTCCCAATGGCGCGAGCCTGTGCTGCACGGTGCTTGCAGTACGCGCGATATGTAGCTTGGATCTGCGTTGCGGCAGAAATCTCGTCTTCGGTGGGCTCGTGCTTGCGACTTAGCACAGGTTCGTTCAATGTTGGTTGGTGTTCTTGTGTCTCTTCTTGTACTTCGTCGTCTATCAACTCGATATTGGTTTCTTCCGAGCCAGGCTGGCTCGAAGTTTCCTCCCCCGTCACCGCTTCTATCTGAGTGAGACGGCCAACCTCGGGAATAAAAGCTGGCGCTTCAGCATGCAAGTCTGAGCATGCCGCCACAAGGTGAGAGGCCAGCAAAGACGGGATTTCGGAGGGACTCGAAAAGTAGATGGGCTGAATCCGACGCAACCGGAGCTGTGAAACCCGACGCGAGTCCCGTTGCTTGTGAAGCAGCTGCACCAAGTCTTCGATGACCACTCCAGCTTCGTCGTCATAATCAACCATCACTTTCAAGTAATCGATGCGGCGTGCTAGCAAATACCTAGGAAAGTGTCTGAGTTGCAGAATTTGTAAGAACAGACAGAAAAACCTACTTTCGATAGAGCTTATACGTGGGTCCATGGTTCCGGAGGGAATCGAATATATACTGGACTTTTGACCTGATTTCAGAATTGCGTACGTTGTATGTCACTAATGATTGCTGTAGGCATAAGGTTATATACTCAGAGGTAATGAACGTACAGAGACAAAGCGCCCTGCAACTGTCCAAAACCGTGGTTAGTGGACGTCAGACTAGAATGCGAGGAGGAAACTAACATCCTAGAGATGAACACAGTGCAGAGCATTGGTGTTAATTTAGTGTGCGACAGTGAATATATTCCTGGTGATTTTGGAATCAGTCAAACATCCTGACTCAATTTACGGATGCCTTGAGCTGCTTACGTCTGGCAGCGTTTGGATCTGTCTGCAGGAGCAACAGTAAATCCCGCACATGACTCAACAGGTCTAAAATCAGTGCGATCCTGATATTCTTCTTGCTGGTAAAATCTTTGTTCGACGAGAGCCATCCTCGCGGAAGGACAAGCTCGTCAAGTGGGGGTTTGTAAGAAAGCCTCCATGAGATTGCCATCTTGCCGATGACTTCTTCCAGACAGTCGCAGAAAACAGACAAATCAACATACAGGGTGGTTTTAATGACATGCCTTCCAGTAGCCAGTTCAGTGCAGAAGATGATCACGTCTCAACGCTGTACGTACCCCAAAAATGATAAGCCTGCTGAGATGCAGGTTGGCTGGGTGCCATCAAAGAGGCTGACAATGTCTTCAAGGACATAGCGACCATCCGGATACACAAACTCTTTCACATGGGCAGCATTGAAGTGAGCTTGTCTGATACATTGTAGAGCACTCGCTGGATCAAAAGTGAAGATGAGACTTGTCAACTTCAGTACATTGGTTAGGAATGCTGAGCGGTTCCAGTCCGCACGCAGGGCATAAAGGGCGTCCCGCACCCAGTGCTTCATGACACCTAGGCTTTCCTGGGCACCAGGTATCATGGATAAGTCAAGGTAAGGGGCAGATCCTTGAACATGGGATTGGGGGTTGAATGCCTCGTAGAGGTGGGTAAGCCAGTATATGACACTGAATGGTCATAAGTAAGTTGCCTGCAAAAAGACTAGTAAATCATCACGTACGAGCTCTGCCTGTCTGGATGTTGGTTGACAGAATACATCAATTGAAGGACACGAATCTGTTGCAGATGGATGCCGATCCGAATATTGTACCGTCTAGCATCCAAATCTGCAGATCTGACGTGTTCCTGAGGGCAGTCGGCACGATTGCACTTGCCATGAACGATAAATGTCAAGCACTGTGAGAAAACCACGGCGTTGCAACACAATCTGTTCTCCTCGTTGACTCGTTCGCATAGATGGGCCGCTAAAGCCTTCTGGAGTGATGTGACCAGCTCTCCTTTACAGAGGTTCACGATAGAAGGTTTGGAGTACGTTGAACCCTTTCGATTGCCGGCAGCTGAATCATGAAGAAAGGATCCAGCTTCCACACTATACTGAGTGTTTGATATTTCTGTGATACAAAACAATCGCATGATTGATTTGACGCTGAGCGGATTAGGGTGAGAGATGATGTCATGAAGAAGGCAGGCATATTTCCGGAAGTTCTCTAGGAAGAGTGACATGTCCTCGAGTGTATATGATCTGAGGTTGGGGAAATGGCTGAAGAGATGGTCGAGAGCGAGTAGCGCTGCCGCATTCCTCTCCCCGACAAAGACCTGAGACAGTTGTTCGAGTTTATCCAAGTCTGCTTGCGCGATGGCATGAAACATGGATATCTACAAAAAACCCACAGGTGAGACGCGAAATCCTGGAACGCTTGAAGAAGAATGTCATGTACCTCATGGTGGTCAAATGGGTCCAGACAATCAGCGGGCAATTGGTCGGCGAAATCCAGAAGTTGAACAACGTCACTACAAGCCGCTACTTCCTCTGCCGTGATACCAAATGAGCAGCGGCGCCACAAAGTGTCCAGTATAACTCTGGTGGCTTGCTGGATGGCATCGTCGTGTGAACCCTTCTCCTTCAAAAAGTCTCTAATCGCATCGAATGGCCGATTTTCCGACAAATGAAGCTGGGCTGCTTTGAGATATTCACCACGATTCTCATATAGCTCGGCCCGTGCGGAGTCAAGTTCATAGCTCTCGAGGAACTCTATCTCTGCTTCGAAGGACGGAAACAATTGCACACGTGGTCTAGCCCGGATAAGTTAGTCAAGTGACATGCTATATCGGTCACGGAATATGCACCTGTCGATATCACGCTTGCTGCAATAAAACAAACGACACACGGTGTACAGTTCTTCTGAAGTCTTGGGCGGAATCTTCCCAGAGTACTGTTGGAGAATCTCGAGGGTCTTGTCAAAAAGTCCTGCTTTCCGATAACGCCGTGCAGCCAGGTCATACTCTTGACCATTAATGTGTGCGACAGCTGCCTTGTTGTCATTCCCAGCACGCACATAACAGTCCGCAGCGTTACGATAATATTGCAGTTGATCCCTGCCCGATGGTGCGTCTTTTCCACTTGCCACAAAGGCATCTGCTGCAACGAGAAAAGCATCACGCTGTACCTTCAATGATGCAACACCAACAGTCGCACGTGCCAGTTCTCGAAGGTGGAATGCTCGACAGATAGCTTCCACACGGGGTTGCGAAGCTCGAGCAAAACAATCCATGGCATGAGCGTATTTTTTATGGTTGAACAGTTCATAGCCAATGGCCGCCCACTCTTCTGGAGTTGAAGAAACAGCAATGCGTGGAAGTTTCATCCCAGGTTTGCAAATCTGAACCTGATTGCGCCAAATCATCTGCCACGGCATGTGAGTAACGTCAATAACAAAAATGATGGATGGTCCTTCACCCGCATAGGCTCGCTTTTCTCAGAGTTGTCAAAAATCCACAAAGATCTCCTTGCTCGAGTGATCCCCACGTATAGCAATTTGAGCTGTGAGTAATGTCAGTTAGAGGTTGATCGGTGTCCTGCGTTCCATGTACCTCGCTGCATACTCCAGCGAAACGACCATCTCTCTCGAAAGAAGGTGCACGCATTTTGGCCAAATCTTCACTATCCATCGCTCCTTCCAGGTGATTCAGTAGTACACGCCAGCGCGAGACATCAACAGCAGAGTCTTCGAAGAAGTTGTACAACAGAACCTGTATGCAACAGTCAGCTCTGCCATGTCGCGATAGAGTCAATACACTTCAAGTTTGAGGCTCACATCATTGAATTCAAGCCCTTTGCTGTCGTAGAGTGTCCTAATAAACAATGCATAATGAGTTGCAGCATAGATAAGGAGCTGCCTTCGCTGTTGTCTCACATGATTGTTCCCCCAAATTGCTTGCTCTTTAGTTTCTCGACAGCTTTGTGATCTCGTACGAGGGTGCCTGCGAAAAGTCATGTAATTGTGGCCAGGCAGTCATATTATGTCGCACGTACATTGATTGGCACCAAGTTCAGTAGGACATCCTCTATAAGAACAGCTTTAGACATAGTCAAGCAAGAAATAACATCAACTCACGGTTCTCCAGATAGAAATTGTTGATATATGAAACTGTCTTCATCCCAACCATAGAAGAAAGTTGGCTTTAAACCATCAACAACAGCACACTCTGGCTGAAGACGATCAATTGCATCAGGCCAAAAGTGTGTAATGAGTTCAATGATAGCGTGAGCACACTTCACGATTCCACCATGGGAACGGTAATTGGTGGTGAGTTGGAATGGCGTAGGGTCAATAGTTGACCGATCCTGTATCAGATGCGTACTTTGGCCGTGCTGCGGATTGATTGTTGTTCACATTTCCGGTGCAATAGGTAGTAAATGGACCCTTACTTCAAGGCGATACAAAAAGGCCGTTAAATCTTCAAACCGAAAGGAACTTCCTGCAGAAATAGCCTGAGCGGTGTCGCCTGCCCAGAAGAGTCCTTCGAGATTCCGACAAAGGACCCTCAGTACTAAAAGATGTCAAATTCTGTTGTACAGTGATGGGGTGACATGCGTACAGAGTGCATCAATGAGCAAATTATCCTGCGCTTCATCGACGTAACTGGTTTGCATGCAATTCAGCACCTTTGCGGATATGAATACGTAGACATACAGATGGTCAACCTTTTGGCCTTGAAGCGGCGTGCCTCCCAGGAGCGTTTTCAGTATTGCGTGGGTCCGATCCGCGACGTCGTGGTGACGACGCTCCCTTTTCAGTCTACAATATGCTTTGAAAATGGCGTACAGTGTTTGCCTCTGGTTTGCAAACGTGGGATTGGTACGGGCCGACAGGCTATAATATGCTTCCTCATCAAGAAAACCATAGGGATACGACAATGACTTTTCGGACCCCTTGATGACACCTACGATAGAGTTGAGCACTTCCACGACCATAGATCAAGACTGCGCACCCATAAACTCGGCGAAGACAAGCCAGGGATCTGTTGCGCCGATGAGCTGAGCTCAAATGACACAAAAATCGAACTACGAACCAAGGCCTTTCGTTAATGGAAAATGTGGCCAATATGTTCGTGCAAAGACGTCATAGGTTACAGAGAAGTCCTGAGCTTTGACATCATCGGTGTCGATGAAAAATGTCGCAAGTCGTTTTGCTTCGGGGTTATCGCCAGTCAAAAGGTCTGCGGCGATCATGCTCGCAAGCTAAAACCAGGAAAGTGAGTTACTAGAAGCAGTGCACAAGAACGGAATAGTACCTTGTCAAAGGTCACGAACAAAGGGAAATGCTTCTCCTCTAATGCACTATATCGTTGAGGGATATCGAGTTGTTTCTCATCCTCAGGGTTCACAAAGCGACGTTCCATGCTCTCCATCCGCAGTTTTTTCAGATCTTCACGAGAATATCTAGCTAACGCGAGTGACTCATGAAGTTTCTTGAAATACTTTTCGACTTTCTTGGCCAGGACATGGGACTTGGTCACGAAGATCTGGCGGGGCTTGGGCATGTCAGACATTTGAATCTCCCATAACCGTTGAATTCGAAGCATCTTGAAGAGCATCGTTGTTGTTTTGCTAAGCGAGGCGTGAGCCAAGATCATTCTCGCCATAGGCTGACCAGCATACCCAGTGCCACTCCTCCCCAGAACGTAGCACGAAGTATTGCATTCCACAATCTTATGCTCCAGTGTGCTGTGCACAGTCCGTTAATGGAGGCGCATGATCTTGTAGATGTGATTCACCTTAGTTCAAACACGTGTTGCACATCTTGGTTTGCAATCAAACCTGTTGTGACAAATCAGCTATACAGTTGTGAAGTGGAAGAGCATACGCACTATGCAGAAATGCTTGAGAGAAGGCGACAAATTTCTCGAGACTATAAAACCTCAGACCCCGTCTAGTTGAGAAGAAAAAAATTTGCGTACACCAAGAGGGAGTGAAGCTAAGTATGAGAATATGTGAGCAATAATTGAGCTATAAAAGTCCACAAACCCACCTCCGTCATATCATTCTCAGAGAGAACAAGGAGATCAGGTTTTGTGTCGTTTTGGATTTCCCTGAGGGGGAAGCATGTAGGAGAATAAACATAACCACCCTGACCTGTAAGGCGAGTTCGGGAAGTACAACTGTTGTGGAATGAGATATGTTTCGCGCTGCAGTAAAAAGAATTCTGACCGCTGGTAATATTGATCGCCCTTACCAGCAAGTCGTTGTCCCATCGCATCCCAGATACAGTTCATTTTACTGTCTGTGTATATGCCGTATATTTTGATTGCTGGAACATTAGGTCAGTATCTGGAAAACAACAGAATTGTCGGGACCGAATACCTTGCTGTTCCACCTGTGAGAGTATCCTTCAGCGGAGGTCACGAGAAATACAAAGGCTAAACCTACTTCCCCACTTGGGTCGGGAATGACGTCAACTTGGTACTGTCCGGGAGTGAGTAGAGTTTGCTGATATCAAACGGAGATGCCTACGACGAGCTGAAGGTCCTGTGGCGTCCTTGCCTCAAATATTGGGACTCCAAAGGTGCTATTCAACTTTCTCTGATTCTCGCTAGAAAAGTTCCCTTTCGAAAGTTGCCTATACGACCGTTAATTCACGCAAGATCGACGCACAGTAAGCACGCGACGTACTTGATTTTTTTCAGAACACTGACACATTTCTCCTTGTCACACTTCGCTAATTTGCTTAGTGTATTGGCTGCGTCAGTGCTAATAATGATGCGCCAATCCCCGAAGCCGTCCGCGTTCTCAAAGTATAGTGCAGCCTTCATAGGCTGAACTATTGGGTACGCGGACGGCTTTGGCTGGGCAACTTCAATAACCTTGGCGTCTTCTTGGGCAACATGTGCGACGGTGACATGACCTGTTGAGGTATTTGCGTCCTCGAAGTACTGCGCGAGAGACGATGACTCAAGGAGTAGTTCGAGATAGAACTATGGACATATCAGGGTACACGTTGAGGACAAGGGGACCATCGACGCACTTTCAGGATCGTCTTGAGATCGTCACTGATGCGTCGAGCCATTTGCGAGGCCTCTGCATCATCCGAAGGGATCTTAGCCCCCAGCTTGTCAAAATGTGTCGCATCAATGGCGAGAGGGTCATCCTTATTCTTCCGCTTTGATTTCTCGCGCTCCTTATACCCGGGGTCCCCCAGAGCGTTTGTGGTGGCAATGCGAGTCAAAAATGTAGGAGAGCACAGCAGAGAGAGGACAGGTAACGCGTCCTCTACATGGACACTATACCGCCCGATACGACGGAGTATTTCTGTCGAGAAAAGATATGGTGGTAAAGCAAACATGACTGATGCCAGTCTGCGAAGGAGAATGTTTGTGAATGTCTCCACGAGCGCAGGGTCAGCCGGGTAGGTGTCCAGGATTCTGTACACCAGCCCTTTCGCACTCGGAAAGTCTAGACACAGATTTCAATCAAGTCCTAAAGTGAGTGCTCGGATGGACTCACCGGTTATGACAAATTCGAAGAGATTAGGAACTGAACACAAGTCTTGTACTATCAGGTC